>BOPN01009143.1:22500-25000 GCA_017312705.2 Penaeus japonicus | reverse complement strand
GGTGGTTATATGTTTCGTATTTGTTCATAACAGCAAACAAATAAGTCTTGTGTGTCCCCCTTTTTGCGTATTAAAATTATTATTGCTTTTTTCCATGATTTCGGAGTTTTACCGACTCTTAGACATTTGTTAAAAAGATTGTCTTCTATTACTTTGATAATTTCATTTTTATTGTATGTCACCTCTCCATTGCGTTTCTTTACTGCATACGGTTGGTTTTTCTCTATTCCGAGCCTCCTCTTTGTTCCCTTAAGGCTGATGCCAGAAAGCATTTATTTTTCGTATGTAAAATTTGTGCACATCTTGTTAGTCAGCTCTGCTGATTCTATTTTATCTCTGACTGATATTATTTCCATATCCCTGTGCTGTTTCAGAAGCTTTTTGGTCTCTACCACGAGTTTACTGAACTTTTATTTTTCGCATTTACCACATATTTCAAGTGTAGCTTCAAATAATATCTCACTCAATTGGTCGTTCATTTGGTCTATGTCTTCGAGAGCTGAGTATGTTTTGGATGTTAAGACTTAATTCCGTTGCCCTATTCTTAATATTGATTAGAATAACGAGAGGCTTTTGTATGATCTTATTCCGTTCCTTTCATAGCTGTAATTTAACTTGAATTCTGACCATAATCATGGTAAAATGGGTTTTTGCACTATCGGTAGCTGCTTGCACATATTCATAGAAGCTCTTTATTTCCTCATCACTATTACTGCAGGTAGGAGTGTATACTTGGATAATTTTTAGGTTATATCTGTCGTTTAATTTCAGTATTACAGAACCTACTCTTTCGCTCACACTTTAGAATTCCTTAATATTCTTTTCGAGGCACTTGTGAACTAAGAACTAAGATTACCTCTCCGATATAGTAAGTGTCCATCATTTAGTAATTTCTGCTCTATGCAAAGTCCTAAAATATCCCATTTAATAAATGAAAGTCCTCAAGCAGTGTCAAAAGTCCTTACATTGTATGTGCAAAGATTCATCATTGTAAGGCGGCCTGGGTCTAACTGGACATTTTTTAGCACCATCTGCTCCAGAGCGATCCTGATCGCCGCCATGTCCAGGAGCTCTTTCACTTCCGGGGATTGAGGGCCATTGTCTTGACTGAGAAATCATATTTAAGAGGGCCAGATACCCCCATCTACCGGCCCCAACTGTAACTTGGTGGGGGGAGTAATTTATTCAGGAGACTACCATTAATTTTCAACAACATATTTGAGCTAGTCCCGCATGTTATTATTAGATCTTAGCATCCCTAAATCTAGCTCACTACCTCTCGGTCTACTCCAGTGAGAATGAGCATTTGTTTTATGTACACATGCAGGGCCTGTGCATAATACATGTTTGCATGCTCATGCGCTTTCCCGTTCCCGCACTCATGTACGTGACTATATATAGATTGCGCCTAAGCATGTACAGCATAGACGCATATAAATATACAAATATGCAATTATACATTCCAAGCGATGTGCGCGGATGCCTACGCACGTATACAGAAACGCTTGTATAACTTGTGCCATGTATGTACACAGCACTCTACACATGCATGCACACACATATGAATAATGTGACCATGCATTATAATTTGCTTAAATATATAAAATAGGGAATATTATATATATATGGCAATATTTTGGAGAGGTATTTACTAGTTGGCACCTTCTGTATGAACGTCCCTGTGTGACCGTGGCCATTAGGGTGGACATCACTTGAGATTGGGCAACCACTAGGAATAATATTTTCCTAGCTGATACTCCCCTACAAGGTGGTTGAATTATTATATTTATGAACACTGAAAACATGACATATGTGATTCCATAGTACAATCTACTCACGAACTGGGAATGGTTTTTACTCTGGCCAGATGTTGAAAGGAAGTTGGTCACCTTTGGCACTGGCGTGGCATCTATGGGGAACGTGTATGCAAAGTTTGACTCATTTTCTATTGGTTTGCTTGGATGGTATGATTTTATATTTGGAAGAAATTCAAACATCCTCAGATGCCTTAACACTGTATGGTATACTTGCAAATCACTATAATCGATGGTATAATATAATGTTTTCCTTCATTTATATTGTGGCACTTTTTGACACTCTGCATGCCTTTGAAAGGACTAGCTTTCCTATGACATTCTTTCTTTATTGAATTTTCTATAACACTTGGGCAATTTCTGATTTCTATTTCATTGGTATATGCAGAATAGACATTCACAAATATTTCCACCTAATGTCGCTGAGACCTAACATCGACACCTCTCCTACTCGTTGCCAAATATCACACACACACACACAAACACACACACACACACACACACACACACACACACACACACACACACACACACACACACACACACCCACACACACTACAGATAGATACATATATATATGTATATATACATACATATATATATATATGTATATATATATATATATATATATATATATATATATATATATATATTATATATATATATGTATACATATACTATATATA
>BOPN01009143.1:0-2500 GCA_017312705.2 Penaeus japonicus | reverse complement strand
TTGGTTATACCACTAATGATTTAATTAACGTTATAAATCAGGAACGCGCACTGCAGCTAAATTCCTCCAGATTGAATATGAAGTAAAATGGAAATTATGAAATATGAATATGGATATTAGCCTATATTTGTTTATATATACATACTTGTATTGACTGAATATACACACGCTTCCACATACATGTATGTGTGAACGTGTATCCGTGTAAGTGAATCCATATATATGGATGTACCAGTACAATGATCATGTGTATGCATTTATACGTGTATTAGATTGCATGTGCGCACACACATACGCACGCCTCTACAACACGAATAAATTTCACTTTTTTTTTCTTCAGAATACACAAATTTAGCCTTTTTTCAAATCCTTACGTGTGATAGTAATGTTATCCAGCCGACCCCTCCTAGACAAGCATAGCACCATCAGGGATGCTGAGACGATGTGGGAGAAAAGGAAGATGGATCTGCCAGACTAATGAACTGTTTGCTGACCATCATGACCGGAACTTCGCTTTGCTGATCAGCCAGCGGGCACGAGTTCGAGTTTTTGTAGGGGAGAGGGGGAGGAGGGGGAGGAGGGGGAGGCGGTGATTGTGTGGGGAAGGAAGGGTGAGAGTGTGTGTGGGGAAGGAGTGAGGGTTTTCGTGTGGGAGCAAACAGAAAATATAGGGAAAGTATATTCACCTTATTCTGTCTTTCTTACCATGTGTATGAATAGATAGATAGTTAGATATGATGAATAAGATATGTCAAACTGATAGATTTTTTAAATGATAACGGATTAATGAAATAGATGAATAATGATGATGATAATGAAAATAATCTAATGATAATAACAATAATGATAATAATGATAACATTGATGATAAATATGACGACATTCAGTATATTCCGTATGATTATTATCACTATTATCATCATCACAGCATAAGTATGATGCTCTTATTTTCGTTCAATTGCATTCAATCCCGTATTTGTTGCGGTTGATTTGAGTGTTTTCTTTTTTTCTTTTTCTCTTTTTGTCTTTTCTTACTCTACTTCTACTTATCTACCTCGTTTTCCCTCTTCCTTCTCCTTCTTCATTCTTTTCTACTCATATTCCCTTCTTCGTTTCTTCCATTTCCCTTTCCCTTTTCTTCTTCTCCCTAAAATTCTATTTAGTTCTTCCTCTTTCATTATATTCACCTGCCTCATATATTTCAATGATCTAATCTCCCGCATAATAAAAAACAACACAAAAACGCTTCGTCATATCATAAGCATAAGTTACGACCATGATATCTCGACGCCAGTTGCTCATGCATAAATAAAGATGACTGACAAGTTCTGTGTCTTCATTACGAGGAAGACCTGGCTACCTGCACGTCAAATTTAGGCTTCCATTTTTCATGCTTACGTGATACCCTTATTGGGTAGGCGTACGTATGCTCTCGGAGTCATAATTCTCTCTTTCTTGGTCTCTCTCTCTCTCTCTCTCTCTCTCTCTCTCTCTCTCTCTCTCTCTCTCTCTCTCTCTCTCTCTCTCTCTCTCTCTCTCTCTCTCTCTCTCTCTCTCTCTCTCTCTCCTTCCTCTGGCCTTTTACTTCTTTCTGTTTATCTCCTTCCATCTCGATCTCCCTCTCTCTCTTTTTTCTTTTTCTTTCCTCTCCCTGGCCTTTTACTTATTTCTCTTTACCTCTCTCCATCTCCATCTATCTGTCTCTCTCTCTTTCTCTTTCTTTCTCGCTCTCTCCCTCGCTCCCCCCCCCCCTCCCCCGCTGTAACCTTGCAATAACTATTTGTATATATATCTTATATCTACTGTCATTGACATTGAATATCATTTGCATATGCATATAATTTGTATCTCTCATGTCATACTAGTTGTTATATACATATATCTTACCACATACACATATATACATATACATATGAATATATAAATATATATATATATATATATATATATATATATATGTATATATAAGAAAAGGAATAAGAGAAAATATTTTAAAAAATGTGAGAAATGCAAAATGTTTACATAGGATGGCACAGTGTATGTAAGGTCGTGACTTGTAGATTTGCTGGTTATGTGACTGAGTGTGAGTGTGTCTGTTTGTGTTTGTGGGTGAGTGTATGTATGTCATCTAAATTGCACAGCTTCACCTAAGAGAGGAGTAAGAAGAAAAGCGATCGGTGTAAGGTATTTTTGAAATCTTTCTTCCATGTTTGATAAACGCCAACACACACCAACAGTCCACTTAAAGAAAATGAGCGCAAAGTAGCGTTGACTCGCATATTCCCTGCAACGACGGAGTGGTCATCCGGGAACAGTTAAACTACCACTACAAGTATGAGAGACTATTAAACTATATGTAAACATGAATGGGTATAAGTTTATATCTATTTACCTATAAATCTATCTCTCTAACTCTCTACCTATCTCTCTCTCTCTCTCTCTTTCTCTCTCTCTCTCGGTCTCGCTCTATTTCACTGATATATATGTACATATATATATA
>BOPN01009142.1:30000-36053 GCA_017312705.2 Penaeus japonicus | reverse complement strand
CTCTCTCTCTCTCTCTCTCTCTGTCTGTCTGTCTCTCTGTCTCTCTCTCTCTCTTTTAGTCTCTCTCTCTCTCTCTCTCTCTCTCTCTCTCTCTCTCTCTCTCTCTCTCTCTCTCTCTCTCTCTCCTTTTGTTATTTACCCTCGTGCGTTTGTATCGACTCATGCCATCCTCATGACAGGAGCAATGCCCATGGCACCAAAAGCTCCCCCAGGCGACTGACTAATCCACATGCGACGGAGGCAGCACCAGAAACTCTCTCGCAATACCCTCCACCAGCATACCCAAGCCATGAGCCACAACGTGTTCTTTTTTTCTCTTTTTTTTATTCTTGGGTTCTTGGCATTTTGTCTCTCCACAACGAGCGGCGTCTAGTACTTTCCCGCTGTTAGAACGATGTTCTTTTTTGTATCGTTTGTCGCTTCGCTTTTATCCAGGTCTGTGATGATGAATAATCGCATTCCGTTCTTCTTCTTTCTTTCACCCCGCGGAGCTTCTGCACTTGACTTCTTTTGAAGAAGAAGAAGAGAAGAAAAAAAAAACGATGAAATAAAAATACCAAGTTGGCGTGATAATGAGAACCTTGGCAGCGCTGCGTCTCTGTGAATGAATCAGAGGGTATTTCTGAGCTGAGGTGCTGCGACTTGACCTCCATGCCTAATATGAATGAATATCTTCATTTTATTGCGCTGTTTTCCGATCCCGGTGACGAAATGGGAATGGCGAAGCACCCGAGAATCCATCAACATATTGTAATTGCAATGACATCACCTACAATCACCGCCGGACACTATGACTCCATTTCCCCCGCCGCCGAAGCGGAGCAAAACGGCCAATTTTTTGAGACGAAGCAAATGCATTCTCATCATGCAACCGTCTCCATAAGTGAACCGAACCACCTTCCCTCCCCTCTCCCACCTAGGCCTCCAAAGCCTTAAAAAAAATCCAAAAAAAGGGGGGGTTAGTGATAAACCTGCCTGCAAAAAAAAAAAAAAAAAATCGAGCGCGGCAGCCATCGTACCTCTGGCAGCCGGCGCGCGTTACCAACACTGGCGACCCGCGAGCCAAGTCAGTACATACACAACCTCCGACGAGAGAGGTCACACGCGAGCACAGTGCAATCCTCTTGAGTGCAATCGAAAACCTATTCCCGGATTACTTCAAGTGTTTTAGTTTTTATCATCTGTTGTGTGTGGGATTTCTAGTCAACCGCAGGGATTCTATTCTATTTTCTCGGCGATATATCATGTGTAAAAGTAAGTGATGTGTAATTTTTTTTTATTACGATAGTTTTACGATTTTTTTTTATTTTTGAGAGAGAGATAACTGAATTAGATCACTTGTATTATTATAAGAGATGTAGTTTAACGATTAAATCCAGCAGATTCACTAAGCCTGTTCTGTAAGCCTTAATCTCCCTTTCCACATATATTTGTCATGACACAGAGTTAATCGCAAAGGCTTTGAATGAATCACTTCCCTTGCTGTGACATAATCTTATCAATGACTAATTACTGAGATTTGGTTCCAAGGGAGTATAGTAAGTGCAGCGACACTAACAACTCCGTACGTTAGTGGTGGTGATGCAGTGTGATGAATACTCTGCAACAGACCGTAGTGGTGATGGTGGTGATGATGATGAATATGAATGCATGGTGTGAGTAAGGGGAGAGAGAGAGAGAAAGAGTGAGTCAGTCAGTCAGTCTGTTTGGTGGTGATGATGATGATGATGAGGTGGTGGTGATGAGTATGAATGAATGAGATGAGTCTTCTCGCCGTGACCAACCCGATACGGCCGAGATGAGGAGCGTGGAATATTTAGCTTGCAAGATGATGGTGAGTGATGCTGTTAGAGGATATAGTGAGTGACTCGACGCTCCAACAGGGAGAGATGATGTCACGCGCTGTTGCCACGTCTCGAGAGTGTCACAGCCAGCAGCGGGACCCCCACTTCTCACACGCGCGAAAAGCGGCAGCGTGGCCTCTGCAGATCCCCAAGTTTGCACTGAATTCGCGTCGTAAGATCTTATTTGCTTTAAAATTTAAAAAAAAAAGGTGGGGGGTTGATAGTTTTGCACGTGTTAATCCCCCCTTTCCTCCTCCCTCTTAATGGAACCTACTCTTTGATTTCGAAAGCTCTCGTGATTGGGGAAAAAATATATCCACAGGTTTGTAAACGAAAAAAAAATCTAAAGGAAAATAAAAGCCACACATAAGAGGGGGTGTTTCAAAAGCTGTTATTTCAATGGGTTACTCTTCTTCCCAGCCCCGACGACACTACCGGGGGAGTTAGAGTAAATGGCGTTAGAATCTAATGGGTAAATGGACTCGGGCAAACCGCCGCAAGTAAATAAGGATGTAGATCGCAGACGGAATGTGACACACTGCTCTGTCTATCTTTTTTTTTTCTTTTTCTTTTTCTTCTCTTTTTTCTCTTTTTTTTTTTCTTCTCTCGTTCTCTTCTGTCTCCTTCTTTCTCTTATTCTTTCTCTCCTTTCTCTTTCTTTTTCATTCTCTCCTTCCTCTTTCTTCCTCTTTCTTCCTCTTCTCTCTCTCTCCATCCCTCTCTCCTTCCCTTCTTCCCTCTCTCCTTCCCTCCTTCCCTCCCTCTCTCCCTCTCTCCCTCTCTTCCTCCTCTCGTGACATTCCATCTATTTATTTGTCCCCCTTCCGTTCGCATTCCCTCGGTCGTGCGTTATACGACTCGCTCCTAAGGACAAGTACGGGAGTGAGTGTGGTGACATCTCATTCAACTGGCGTGACGCTGGGCCTTCTTATTATTGTTATTATTACTATTATGTTTCATCATAGTAGGCACCGTAGCCCTGGGTCTATTCTAGGGAGAGGAATTCGACACAACAGCGGGTGAAGGAAGCGGAGTGAATTGTGTGATTTTTTTTCTTTTTATTTTTATTTTCTTTTTTTTGAGACACCCCGAATAAGAGAGAGATAGGGGAAAAGTGAACCGTTATTCGGAAGTAGATGGGAGGAAAATAAAGAAAGAAAAATTGAGGGAGTTTTAACAGTTACGACAATACACCGCTGATTATATATACCAGCCGTGGGCCAGGATATATATAGTGGGATATATAATAAACGTAAAGAGGGGGAGATATGTAGGTAGATAGGTTGATATGTTGATAAATAGATAGATAGAGAGAGAGAAAGAGAGAGAGAGAAAGGGAAAGGAGGGGAGACAGATAGATAAATAGATAGATAGAGAGAGACAGAAAGGAAGAGAGATAGGTAAATAAAGATAGATAGATAGATAGATAGATAGATAGATAGATAGAGAGAGAGAGAGAGAGAGAGAGACAGACAGAGAGACAGACAGAGACAGAGACAGAGAGACATACTTATACAAATAAACATATGTAGATATATAGAGAGAATACGAGGGATTGAGAGAGAGTGAAAGTAAGTGTGAGTGATTGAGTTTGAGTTTAAGTGTGGGTTTCGCCGTAGGTGTCGCTGTGGGTGTAGGTGTGAGTATGAGTATGAGTGTGAGAATGAGAATGACATTGAGTGTGGGTGTATAAAGCAACTAAGAAGAAAAATAAGATAAAATAGGTATATAAAAGAATATAAAGAAAGAAAATGAATAAAGAAGGGGTACAAGAGGTACAAGATAAGAAACAGGAAAAAAAAATAAATGGGGAAAAGCAAAAGAAAGGTGAAGAGAAAGAGAAGAAAAAGGGGTGGGGGACATAAAACAGAAGAATAATAATGAAAAGTAAAAGAAGAAAAAACAACAACAAGATAAAGATAAGGAGATATTAAGGAGAATCAGAAAGAAAACTAGAAAAAAAAGGAAAAAGTAAGAATGAAGAAAATAAAAGCAAGCAGAAGAAAAGAAAAGAAAAGAAAAGAAAAAAAAAGGCGAGGAAGAGACATAAAAAAAAACTTTGCCTCTGTCGCGGCTTTAACTTTAAACTCAGGTGTCCCGAGGATTTGATAAAGTTTATTCAACAAATTCCCTTCTCAGAATTCGATTTTGGACGAATATGTATGGGGAAGTTCGCCATTTCTTAAAAAGAATATGGTTTGAATAAGAAGTTTGTCGGCCATGTTATTTTTGTGCGAAGAGGGAAACGTGTCTAAAAGAAAAAGAAAAAAAAAATCAGATTGCAATGGCGTTGTTTATTTACCTTTAGGATATTGGGATATTGAAAAAGAAATAAACAAGGTGGCGGGAAATAAAAATAGTGGGAATTTCGTTTTGAAAACAACAATAAGAATGATAAACTGAACATGAATATAAAAATTCAGCGCGCAAGAAGTCGAACAGCACAGGTTTTTGTGAGAGAGAGAGAGAAAAAAAGGATTTTTTTTTCGTTTTTTTTTTTCAGCCTGGAGACATAAAGGAGAACCAAGGCTTTTATGAGACTATTTCAGTATATCACGCAGGACAGTATATTGGTAGTTGGAGATCTGTGTGTGTGGAGGGAGAAGCAAGTTGCTTTCAGACATTCTTTTGTTTTTTTAGCGTTTTTTTCGTGATCTTGTTTTTATTTATTTGTTTATTTATTTATTTATTATGATTTTTAGGTTATTCCGGCTTGGTTAACAGAATTTAGACCGTTTTTTTCGTGATCTTGTTTTCATTTTTATTTATTTATTTATTTATTATTATTTTTTTTTTCAGGTTATCCCGGCTTGGTTAACAGAGTTGAGATCGTTGGGTAGTTTTATGTGACGTGAAGTGGTGATTAGATGTTTCTGATAGTTTGTACTTTATACAACGATATATGTTTTTTTTCTGGGGGGGGAGGGGGGTGATAAGTGTCGGTTGATTAGAATCAAAGAAATCACAGTCAATCCCGGCATATAAAATGTGTCGAGATAAATCACAATCAGTTGGAATAAAGCCAGGAAGATTGAGTGAAACACATTTTTAAACGCAATCTCAGGACATCAGGTGAACCAGTCCCATCACGTGACGCTTTCAAGGGACAGTTACTTATATTTTGGAGATACTGAGGTCCTTCTCGAAAACTCTTTGCCTGCGGTACTTTATTAATCAACCGCTTGCGGCTGGAGCGTGTGGTCGCAATTTTTTTACCCAAAGAAAGCGATCGATGGTTGTTTGTGCGTGAAATCCTGGCTAGTGTTTTTTTTTTTTTTTTTTTTTTGAAAGAGGTGGGGGGGGGGGTGAAAATGTTTATGGTATTTTTTTTTTAGTTTCTCCTCGTTTTGGGAAGAATTACGAGAACCACCTCTCTCTCTCTATCTCTCTTTCTCCTTTCCTCTCTTTCTATCTGTCTCTTTTCTCTCCTTTTTCCTATCTCTCTTTCTCTTTCTCCCTCTCTCTCTCTCTTTCTCTCACACACATCCTATCCCACCTTTCCCCCCCTCCACTCCCTCTGTGTTATATAGCTACCACTTCTACTTATGGTAATAATGATAATAATAATAACAAGGATACGATGATGATAATGATGATGATGGCGATGATGATGATAATAATGATAACAATAATAACAATGATGATGATAGAAATGATGATAATGATGAATGATTATATATTTTTGTCTCTCTCCTTTCTTCCCTTCCTCTCCCTCCCTCCGTCCCTTCTTTCCGTCCTCCTTTCCCACTTCCCTTCTTCCTTCCCCCCTCCTTTCCCATTCCTCCCCTTCCCTCCCTTTCTCCTTTTCCATTTCTCTCCCTCCTCACCTCCTTCCTTCTTTCCTTCCCTCCCTTTTTCCCTCCCTCCTTCCCTCCCTCCTTCCCTCCCCCCGTCCCTCCCTCCCTCCTTCCCTCCCTCCCTCCCCCCCTCCCTCCATCCCTCTCTTCCCCCCACCTTCCCCCCACCCCTACCCCACCCCCACCCACCCCCCTCCTCTCCCATCAATGACTCATCGATAAGACGAGATGAATACACACTTATGTCTATCAGGACACAAATATAGTTTCGATGAGTCATAGAGATAAGTATGAGTCAGAGGAGGGCGTAAATATGACTATATTTCTTTTATAACCATTATGAAAAGGAAGGTGAGTGAAGGCGAGTGAAGGTGAGTGGAGGTGAGTGGAGGTGAGTAAGTTCATGTTTCAT
>BOPN01009142.1:7500-10000 GCA_017312705.2 Penaeus japonicus | reverse complement strand
ATACATATATATACATATATATATATATATATATGTATATATATATATATATATATATATATATATATATGTATGTATGTATTTTATATATATATATATATATATATATATATATAAATATATATATTGTTAATATTTTGATCTCGATTTGAACTTTTTATCTAGGTAATTATTATTTTTTTTTCTTTTTTCTTTTTTTTACTTTTACAAGACTTGCATACGTAAAGGGGAGTGATTGCTAGTAAAATGACTTCATGATATTATGGATCAAACATCGGACTTTTCCATATCTTTGCAAGCTTTTTTATTTAACGGAAAGATGATGAGAAATAATGAAAATGAATACATATTTTATTCAAATATAAATATAGACAAATTATATGTATATATATATATATATATATATATATATATATATATATATATATATATATATATACATATAGACACACACACAATAAGATATATATATATATATATATATATATATATATATATATATATATATATATATATATATATATATATATGTACATATACACATATATAAAAGTAAATTGAGACTATAGACAGTATAAAGGGAAAAGTAGGTACTCATCTATTTAATAGATACTTAATGAAAATATACGCGTTACAAAGATCTGATAGTGATAATAAATGTACCCATTTTCTATTCCGATTCAGAATATCTAGAATTAGTAATATATATGTATTTATATATATCTATCTATCTATATATATATATATATATACATATATATATATATATATATATATATATATATATTTTTTTTTTTCAAATACCGAATCTGGTTATGTGTTTAATTGACATTATATTTTTTTTTCATGAGCAAATCTGCAGTGTACGCATAACCTATATTATATATTCTTGATTCAGTATTTAAAGTTTAATCCTCTAAATACTTATATTTTCGATTAGAGCCGAAAGATAATAACATAAATTCACATGAAGGCAAGATCTAAGCATGTTAGGTAATGATTTTTTATTTCGATTTTCCCAAAATGTTGCAAGCTCCAAACATTGAAGTAAGACTGACATGTTGCAAGTATATATTTCCTAAAATGAATATTGATATAATTTGTATATTATGTATAACATTTTATTAAATGGAGAATACTTCTTAATTCAAAATTACATGACTTCAATTCTGAAAACATCACGTTTCTCATTTTACTTCACACATCAATAGTTAGATATATTAATAATTACCAGATGTACAGAAGGAAAAAAATCATTATCAGTATTATCATTATTACTAGTACTGAATTATCATTATTGCTATCATCATCACCATTGTTATTATCATCATTGTTGTTTTATTGTTATCATTATTATCATTATTATCATGATGATCATATCATAATTGTTATTATTATCATTACTATTATTATTATCATTATTATCATTACTATTATTACCGCCATTATTATCATTATTATAACTATTGCTATTATCATTATTGCTATAACTATTATCACTACTAGCTGTTTTGGCAACACTGAACCGAAGTGTTGCCAAGATTCTTTTCGCAATTCAGCGCTTGGTAAGTCGTGAAATATTTCCTAGTATTTTGGATTATCTCTGTTTCTCTTCTTCTGTCTCTATTCCTATCTATTCCTATTTTTTTTTACCTCTCTCTGTCTCTTTCTGTCTGTCTTCCTCCCTCTGTCTGTTTTATCTTTTTTATCTTTTCGATCTCTGTCTCTTTATATCTCTCTTTCTGTCTGACTTTCTCTCTCTTTTCCTCTCTCAATGTATATGTATTTTTTTGAAAGAAATTAACATGGAATTTGCAGTCAACGTTGGTGATGTCTTACACTAAATAAATCTGGAAATATTGAAAAGGTTATTACAGAAAATTTAGTTTGTTTTTTTGTTTGATTTGAAATTTTCTCTATTTTTAACATATCTTCATCTTTTCCTCCTGCTACTTTTCGCATGACACATACAACTTCTAAATTAGTGCATGACGTATTTTGTCATAACTTCCCGGCTCCACTTAATTAGTACCCCCTCCTTCCCTCCCCCCCCACCCATAATAACTCTTCCTCCTCTCTCCACTATCCCCTCTTTCTCCTCTTACCTCCTTCTTCCCCCCTACACCCCCCCTTCCCCCACACAGACTATCAAATCATGGATATGAGAAGAATCATCAAGCAACGACCTTTAGTTGAACGAGGGAAACCACTAGGAATGAAAAAAGGAGTCTACTTGCAGTCCTCAGTCTTCCGCTATTTATTGAGAAAAAAAAAATATTCACAGGACACGAGGGGAGGGGAAGGGAAGGGGGGAGAAGGAAAGGAGGGGCAGAGGGGAGTGGAGGGTAGGGGGTAGGGGGTAGGGGGTAGGGGTAGGGGGTAGGGGGTAGGGGTGGGGGGTAGGGGTAGGGGTAGGGGTAGGGGTAGGGGTAGGGGTAGGGGGTAGGGGGTAGGGGGTAGGGGTAGGGGTGGAGTGTAGGGGGTAGGGGTAGGGGTAGGG
>BOPN01009142.1:0-2500 GCA_017312705.2 Penaeus japonicus | reverse complement strand
TGAAGGCACGACACATGGATAACGATTTGTCAAGCAAATCTCTCTTTGTGAAATGTGAATATTGCTCTCTCTCACTCTATCTCCTTCTATCTCTCTCTCTCTCTACCTGTCTATCTATCTGTCTGTCTATCTACCTCTCTCTATCTTTATTTATCTATATATCTCTTTCCTTCTCTTTCTCTCTCTATCTCTATCTATCTATCTCCTTCTCTCTCTCTCTCTTCGTCTATCCATCTATCTCACTACCACCATAACCACTACCACCACAACCACCACCATCATCACTACCACCACAACCATCACCATCACCCCCTCCCTCTATCATCACCACAACCACCACCACTACCACCACCCCCTCCCCCCTCCCCCCTATCATCACCCATAACAGAGGAATAAGCGATCAAAACAAACAACCTCTTTGCGTCTCACAACAGCCAAGACAAATGACGTATGAGGTGCGTGACCCAGATAGGCCCGTAAGAGTTATTGAGGAGGAGGAGGAGGAGGAGGAGGAGGAGGAGGAGGAGGAGGAGGAGGAGGAGGAGGAGGAGGAGGATGATGAAGGAAGAGGAGGAGGAGGGGGGGAGGAGGAGGAGGGGGAAGGGGAGGGGAAGGAGGAGGAGGAAGAGGAGGAGGAGGAGGAGGAGGGTGGAGGGAGAAGAAGAGGGGGAGGAGGAGGAGGATGGATGGAGGGTGGATGGGGAGGATGGAGGAGGAGGAGGAGGAGGATGGAGGATGGAGGAGGAGGAGGAGGAGGAGGAGGATGGATGGATGGAGAGGGAGGATGGAGGAGGAGGAGGAGGAGTAGGATGGAGGATGGAGGGGAGGAGGAGGAGGAAGAGGGGGGAGAGGATGTATGGAGAGTGGAGGGAGAGGATGAAGGAGGAGGAGGAGGAGGAGGAGGAGGGTGGATGGAGGGTGGAGCGGAAGGAAGAGGGGGAGGAGGAGGAGGATGGAGGGTGGGGGAGGAAGGGGAGGAGGAGGGTGGAGGAGGAGGAGGAGGAGGTGCAGGAGGAGGAGGAGGGGGAGGAGGGGAGAAGGAGGAGGATGGAGTGGGGAAGGAGGAAGGGGAGGAGGAGGAGGAGATACGCTCCGAATAAAAGAGAAAAAAAGAGGAAGGTAAAAATAAAAGCACAATAAACAAGAGACAAAGAATCAGAAAAGAAAATCAAAAGGGCTTTTCTCACACGAGGAATGACGTCACAAAGAATCCCGGTTGATGATGACGTCATGAGAAGCACCAGTCTATCATCCCGGCCCTCATACCCTCCCCCTCACCCCCCCCTCCCTCTACTCCCTCTCCCATCCCCATAACCTCTTACCACCCCTTTCCCCCTCCCCCCTTCCCTCCCCTTTCCCTCCACCTCCCACTACCCTCCATCTCTCTCCCTTCCCTTCCTCCCCCCTTCCCCCCACCTCCCACTACCCTCCATCTCTCTCCCTTCCCCCCACCTTCCACTACCCTCCATCACTCCCCCTTCCCTTCCTCCCTCTTCCCCCTTCCCTCCATCTCTCCCCTTTCCCTTCCTCCCCCTCTCCCTTCCCCCCACCTTCCACTACCCTCCATCACTCCCCTTTCCCTTCCTCCCCCTCTCCCTTCCCCCCACCTCCCACTACCCTCCATCTCTCCCCTTTCCCTTCCTCCCCTCTCCCTTCCTCCTCCCTACCCTCCATCTCTCCCCTTTCCTTCCTCCCCCTCTCCCTTCCCCCATCTTCCACACCCTCCATCCTCACCCCTTCCTCCCCCCTTCCCCCCTTCCCTCCCATCTCCCACTACCCTCCATCTCTCCCCTTTCCCTTCCTCCCCCTCTCCCTTCCCCCCACCTTCCACTACCCTCCATCACCCCCCCTTCCCTTCCTCCCTCTTCCCCCTTCCCTCCATCTCTCCCCCTTCCCTTCCTCCCCCCTCTACCTCCCCCTCCCCCACCTGCCTGTGGGTACTTTGCATACCAGCGAGATATATTTAAAACAAAAGGACGCGTGCACTGCGGCGACACACAGGTATTGTAAGATTTGACTACATGTGTCTTTTTATTATTATTCCTCTTTTCTCTCTCTTTCTCTCTCTCTCTCTCTCTCTCTCTCTCTCTCTCTCTCTCTTTATGTCTCCCCCTCCCCTCTCTCTTTCCCTTTCTCTGTTTCTTGTTCTCTCTCTTTTTTATTTCTCTCTTTTTCTCTGTCTCTCTCCCCCTCCCTCTCTCTCTTCCTCTGTTTGTCTGTCTCTCTTTCTCCTTTCTCTCTTTTTCTCTCTCTTTCTTTATTTCTTATTCTCTCTCTCTCTCTCTCTCTCTCAGTATCTATCTGTCTATCGATCTTTTTGTCTCTAGCTTCCTATAACTGTCTATCGACTTGGCTCTCTGTGCGTTCCCCTTGTATCTATCTATGTGCTTTTGTATCTATATTCACCATATCTATATACATCCATATACATATAAATCTATATAATTACACACACAAACACACACACACACACACATACACACACACACACACACACACA
>BOPN01009141.1:34489-36062 GCA_017312705.2 Penaeus japonicus | reverse complement strand
CTCTCCTTTTCTCCCCCTCTCTCCTTTTCTCCTCCCTCTCTCCTTTCCTCCTCCCTCTCTCCTTTTCTCCTCCCTCTCTCCTTTCCTCCTCCCTCTCTCCTTTCCTCCTCCCATCCATCCTTCCCTCTATACCTCCTAACATGGCTCTTAGATAAATTATACTCCCGTTTTACAGCACTCCCGTGTGATGTGTGGTATATGCCTCATTCTCGCCGAACAGCTCACACGTTTCAGTACGTCAGGCCCTGATGCCAGTGTCCCTATTACGTGCCTCTCGAAGGCAGCACACTAAAAATAATATGGTCTTTTTTTATGGACACTCGAGTCGTACTTCACTCGCTGTCTTTTGCCTCTCGCGCAAGCTATTAATCCGTGACACCCAAGGTCTACGTCGCTATAAACAGCTGTACGGGAGTTCTTTGCATATCGTTTACTAAGGTGTGGGTTCGGTCTCTCTCCTCTTGTGCTCTTGTTCCTTTCTCTTTCGTTCTGGTCTTGCGTTTTTATTTTTTTATTTTTTGTTGGATCTCTCTTTTCGTGTTATGTGTCTGTGGTGTAATTTGTTTCTTTTTTTTTTGTTTGTTTGTCTCTCTCAATCTCTTTTTGTTTGTTTGTATATCTGTTGTCTGTCTGTTTTTTCCGTCTCTCTCTCTCTCTCTCTCTCTCTCTCTCTCTCTCTCTCTCTCTCTCTCTCTCTCTCTCTCTCTCTCTCTCTCTCTCTCTCTCCATTTTCTATCTCGTGTCTCCCCTCCTCCTCTCCCTATTTTTGTTTCTCTTCTTTATTCTCCTTCACTGCCTCTGATTCCTATTGTATCCCGTACTTCTCTCTCTCTTTCTTTATCTTTCCATTTCCTCCCCTACTCTTCTTCTCCTCCCATCCTTTTCCATATCTTATATATTCTTCTTCATATATATCCTCATCTTGCTAATTTTCTCCCTTATTCTCCAGAAAGAATAATTGCTTGGATTATGATAATTATATGCACACACACACACACACACACACACACACACACACACGCGCGCACACATCCATATACATACACACACACACACACACACACACAAACACACACACACACACATATATATATATATATATATATATATATATATATATATATATATATATATATATATATATATATATATATAAAACTTAAATTTTAGTTCCTTTCTTTTTTTCTATATCTTACTTGCTGATATATGTGTAAATGTATATTTTTGAGTCTATTTAAGTTCGCAGAAATATCCATGCAATACCTAAGTATGCATTTATATATATATATATATATATAATTATAGCTGACGTTTATTTTAATCAATATACTTTATCAAGCTTTATTAAGCCTTCATTTGAAAATAAAACCATACAATCAAAGTTATTAAACAACTCAAAGGATATGATGTTGATAATAATGATGATAATGATTTCGTTGATAATAATAATGACATTGATGATCATAATGATGATAATAGTTATGCTAATGATAATCATTACAATGATAATGATGATAATGATAATAATAATATTGATATTAATGAAAATGATAATGATAACAAAGATGATGAT
>BOPN01009141.1:10000-11847 GCA_017312705.2 Penaeus japonicus | reverse complement strand
TATATATATATATATATATATATATATATATATATATATATATATGTATACATATATCTATTCATATATGCACATATACATATAAGATAGTTAAAAAAAAGGCATCACCTTTGCCATTTAACTCCATGGTGATGCAAAAGTAAATGAAAAGCTTACGATATGAATAAAAAAAAGTGTACTCTTTATCTTTAGTTGAAACCGAAGAAAACATTGCAGAAGATATTGCATCATAAGGCATACACGGCATTACTATCTGCGTCCTGATTGGCTGGGGTTTTGTGACGTCACTCACCTCAGGTCATCTACAGGTCGTTGTAACTCTTCTTACTCCATTGGACACCCAGGTAAAGTGATATAACTATGATTATGAGCTAATGAAGCGTAAATGGCCAATTGGGGTGAGCAAATTAAAAAAATTAAAAAAACAAAAACAAAAAAAAAACGAAATGAGAGACAGCTCACAAATGCATTAGTTATCCGAAAAAAATATTTGTGCGTTTATGAAAAAAAAATATATATATATGTGTGTGTGTGTGTGTGTGTGCCTTTGTATGTGCCTGTGTGTGTGTGCCTGTGTGTGTGTGTGTGCCTGTGTGTGTGCCTGTGTGTGTGTGTGTGTGCGCCTGAGTGCGTGTGTGTGTGTGTGTGTGTGTGTGTGTGTGTGTGTGTGTGTGTGTGCCTGTGTGTGTGTGTGTGCCTGTGTGTGTGTGTGTGCCTGTGTGTGTGTGTGTGTGCACCTGAGTGCGTGTGTGTGTGTGTGTGTGTGTGCCTGTGTGTGTGCATGTGTGTGTGTGTGTGCCTGTGTGTGTGTGTGTGCCTGTGTGTGTGTGTGCGCGCCTGAGTGCGTGTGTGTGTGTGTGCCTGTGTGTGTGCCTGTGTGTGTGTGTGTGTGCCTGTATGTGTGTGTGTGTGCGCCTGAGTGCGTGTGTGTGTGTGTGCCTGTGTGTGTGTGTGTGCCTGTGTATGTGCCTGTGTGTGTGTGGGCCTATGTGCGTGTGTGTGTGTGCCTGTGTGTGTGTGTGTGCGCCTGAGTGCGTGTGTGTGTGTGTGTGTGTGTGTGTGTGTGTGTGTGTGTGTGCCTGTGTATGTGCCTGTGTGTGTGTGGGCCTATGTGCGTGTGTGTGTGTGCCTGTGTGTGTGTGTGTGCCTGTGTGTGTGCCTGTGTGTGTGTGTGTGTGTGCCTGAGTGCGTGTGTGTGTGTGTGCCTGAGTGCGTGTGTGTGTGTGTGTGTGTGTGTGTGTGTGTACGTGTACGTGTACGTACACGCATATTAACGCTAAAGGCCAAAAGACATTCAAAAACAGATCCTAATATAAAAAAATACCCTTCCC
Organism: Penaeus japonicus; assembly: GCA_017312705.2. Taxonomy (NCBI): domain Eukaryota; kingdom Metazoa; phylum Arthropoda; class Malacostraca; order Decapoda; family Penaeidae; genus Penaeus; species Penaeus japonicus. The sequence continues at coordinate 10,516 of BOPN01009141.1, read as the reverse complement.
ACACGCAAGCTCTCGACCGGCTCGACCTACCGCATACAAAACATCGACTAAGTCCTAAGACCTCGCAACATGGAAGTCCTTGGTCCGCCATTTTTATCCTACCAGGAGAAAAAGGATTCCGGTGGCTTCTCGAGAGTTCCTTATTGGTCCAAGAAGAATGAGGTTGGGAAAGACAAAGGCTATAACGACAGGTAATTGTGTTCCCACACTGAGGAACGAGCGCCATCTTTGTTTTGTTTTTGTTTTTGTTTTTTGTTTTTGTTTTTTTTCCCGCGCTTGAAGAAGGTCGTTTGGAATGAGTCGAGTAGGCGGAGAGTTATATTGTTTTCTCTAAATATTCTTTTTCTTGTTGTTCTTATTCCTCCTCTTCTCTTTTTTTTTCTCTCTCTCTTTTTTTATTCATCTTTTGATTCTTCTTTTTTCGTATTTTCTTCTCCTTTTTTTCCCCCATTTTCTGCTTTCTTTTTTCTCTCTCTCTTGCTTCATCTTTTTTTTTTTTAACCTTTCTCTCCTCTT
>BOPN01009141.1:0-5000 GCA_017312705.2 Penaeus japonicus | reverse complement strand
CCTCCTCCTCCTCCTCCTCCTCCTCCTCCTCCTCCTCTACCTCCTCCTCCTCCTCCTCCTCCTCTACCTCCTCCTCCCTCCTCCTCTACCTCCTCCTCTCCTCCTCCTCCTCTACCTCCTCCTCCTCTACCTCCTCCTCTACCTCCTCCTCCTCCTCCTCCTCCTCTACCTCCTCCTCTACCTCCTCCTCCTCTACCTCCTCCTCCTCTACCTCCTCCTCTACCTCCTCCTCCTCTACCTCCTCCTCCTCTACCTCCTCCTCCTCTACCTCCTCCTCTACCTCCTCCTCCTCTACCTCCTCCTCCTCTACCTCCTCCTCTACCTCCTCCTCCTCTACCTCCTCCTCCTCTACCTCCTCCTCTACCTCCTCCTCCTCTACCTCCTCCTCTACCTCCTCCTCCTCTACCTCCTCCTCCTCTACCTCCTCCTCTACCTCCTCCTCCTCTACCTCCTCCTCCTCTACCTCCTCCTCTACCTCCTCCTCTACCTCCTCCTCTACCTCTTCTTCTACCTCCTCCTCTACCTCCTCCTCCTCTTCCTCCTCCTCCTCTTCCTCCTCCTCTACCTCCTCCTCTACCTCCTCCTCCTCTACCTCCTCCTCCTCTACCTCCTCCTCCTCCTCCTCCTCCTCCCCCTCCTCCTCTACCTCCTCCTCCTCCTCCTCCTCCTCTACCTCCTCCTCCTCTACCTCCTCCTCCTCCTCCTCCTCCCTCCTCCTCTACCTCCTCCTCCTCTACCTCCTCCTCTACCTCCTCCTCTTCCTCCTCCTCTACCTCCTCCTCCTCCTCCTCCTCTACCTCCTCCTCCTCCTCTTCCTCCTCTTCCTCCTCTACCTCCTCTACCTCCTCCTCCTCCTTTACCTCCTCTTCCTCCTCTACCTCCTCCTCCTCCTCTACCTCCTCTTCCTCCTCTACCTCCTCCTCCTCCTCCTCCTCCTCCTCCTCCTCCTCCTCCTCCTCCTCCTCCTCTACCTCCTCCTCTACCTCCTCCTCTACCTCCTCCTCTTCCTCCTCCTCTACCTCCTCTTCTACCTCCTCCTCTACCTCCTCCTCTACTTCCTCTACCTCCTCCTCCTCTACCTCCTCCTCCTCCTCCTCCTCTACCTCCTCCTCCTCTACCTCCTCCTCCTCTACCTCCTCCTCCTCTACCTCCTCCTCTACCTCCTCCTCCTCTACCTCCTCCTCTACCTCCTCCTCCTCCTCCTCCTCCTCCACCTCCTCCTCCTCCTCCTCCTCCTCTCCTCCTCCTCCTCCTCCTCCTCCTCCTCCTCCTCCTCCTCCTCCTCTCCTCCTCCTCCTCCTCCTCCTCCTCCTCTACCTCCTCCTCTACCTCCTCTACCTCCTCCTCCTCTACCTCCTCCTCCTCCTCCTCCTCCTCCTCCTCTACCTCCTCCTCCTCCTCCTCCTCCTCCTCCTCCTCCTCTACCTCCTCCTCCTCTACCTCCTCCTCTACCTCCTCCTCTACCTTCTTCATCTCCTCCTCCTCTACCTCCTCCTCCTCCTCCTCCATCTCCTCCCCCCTCTTCCTCTACCTCCTCCTCTACCTCCTCCATCTCCTCCTCTTCCCCCTCCATCTCCTCCTCTTCCCCCCCCCCTCCTCCACCTTCGCTTGGTGTCCCTATTACACTATCCACACAACCCCACACAAGAACAAACAAAGAACAAACAAACTCATTTCCAGACCCCATTACCTCGCCGATTCCAAGCTCTGTTAACCCCAAGGGAACAATAGGTATAATATTCTAATTACTCGTTGCTATTGAAACTTTGCTAGACAGCTGTTGCAGGGTTAGTGTTTTTTGTAGAGTTTTTTTTGTAGTAACGAAAGGGAAAACGGTTTGTTTGTTTGTTTGTTTGTTTGTTTAGGAACGTAGAGGGGGCGTTTTGTAGAGTTTCTTGTGGTAACGAAGGGGGAAAACGGTTTTTGTTTGTTTGTTTGTTTTTTAGGAACGTAGGGGGGGGGGTTGTAGAATTTCTTGTAGTAACGAAGGGGGGAAAACGGTTTGTTTGTTTGTTTGTTTTAGGAACGTAGAGGGGGGCGTTTTGTAAATTTCTTGTGGTAACGAAGTGGGGAAAACGGTTTGTTTGTTTGTTTGTTTGTTTTAGGAACGTAGGGGGGGGGGGGTTTGTAGGATTTCTTGTGGTAACAGAAGGGGGAAACGGTGTGTTTGTTTGTTTGTTTTAGGAACGTAGGGGGGGGGGGGTTGTAGAATTTCTTGTAGTAACGAAGGGGGGAAAACGGTTTGTTTGTTTGTTTTAGGAACGTAGGGGGGTTGTAGAATTTCTTGTAGTAACGAAGGGGGGGAAAACGGTTTGTTGTTTGTTTGTTTGTTTTAGGAACGTAGGGGGTTGTAAGAATTTCTTGTAGTAACGAAGGGGGGAAAACGGTTTGTTTGTTTGTTTGTTTTAGGAACGTAAGGAAAGGGGGGCGTTTTGTAGAATTTATTGTAGTAACGAAGGGGGAAACGGGTTGTTTGTTTGTTTTAGGAACGTGGGGGGGGGGGGCGTTTTGTAGAATTTCTTGTGGTAACGAAGAAGAAAAAAAACATTTTATAGAATTTATCCTGGTGAGGAGAAGAGGGGGGATTCAGTACAATTTCCCATAGTAAAGAAACGTTTTGTAAAAGAAAAAAATGAATAAAGATAGAAAATGAAAAATAAAAAAAATCTTGCAGTTACGAAAGGTAAAAACGTTTCGTAAAAAATAAAAAAAAATTCTTTTACTGACGTAGGCGGGAAAAAAAATATATCGAATTTCTCGTAGTAACGAAGGGAAAAAAATAAACATCTGGCAACTGGGTGTACATGCTTTGCTCATTTGTGCGTCTTCCTGTGATAGGATTATCGCCTTTCGATAGTACTGCCTCAAAGGCGAAACCATTAACGAAACGTACCTAGCATGTTAATGGAGGCGTATGGCAGTCTTACGTAAACATTGTCCCACTCAATGATCAGTTTAGCATTTCAGCTCTACGGTGAAATGTAGAAAGCCGGTGCTGTGTTCAGTGTAGAATGCCAATTATACGTTCAGTGTCGGAATCTAAGTCTGCGTTCAGTGTAGAATACTATTTTGCGTTCAGTGTCGGAATATGAGCTTGCGTTTAGTGTAGAATGCCAATTATACGTTCAGTATTGAAGTCCGAGTGTGCTTTCAGTGTAGAATTCTTGTCCTAAGTTTATTGTCGAATTCCGGTTCTACGTTCAGTGTAGAGTGCCTGTCCTAAGGTTCAACGTTCAGTATACAACTTTAGTTCTAAATTTATTGTCGAATTCCGGTTCTACGTTCAGTGTAGAGTCCCTGTCCTAAGGTTCTACGTTCAGTGTAGAGTGCCTGTCCTAAGGTTCAACGTTCAGTGTAGAGTCCCTGTCCTAAGGTTCTACGTTCAGTGTAGAGTCCCTGCCCTAAGGTTCTACGTTCAGTGTAGAGTCCCTGCCCTAAGGTTCTACGTTCAGTGTAGAGTCCCTGCCCTAAGGTTCTACGTTCAGTGTAGAGTCCCTGTCCTAAGGTTCAACGTTCAGTGTAGAGTCCCTGTCCTAAGGTTCTACGTTCAGTGTAGAGTCCCTGCCCTAAGGTTCTACGTTCAGTGTAGAGTCCCTGCCCTAAGGTTCAACGTTCAGTATACAGCCCTAGTCCTAAATTTATTGTCGAATTCCGGTTCTACGTTCAGTGAAGAACCCCAACGCAAAGGTCAGCCTCGAATCCCACCTTCAACATTCAATCTAGAATTCACAGAACCTCTATCTCACACTCGACCGATATCCAGATGACTTTAGGCGTAGGAATACCCTTTGAAGTTCTCTGAAGATCTAATTGGTTTCTCGTAGCCGTCGTGGGCGCGGAAAAAAGGGGGAAGATATATAAATTTTCTTCTGATTTTGGGTTCCGTCACGGTATAAGAATTAAGGGATATTTGATGCATAATTCTCTAATCTCAAAATTGGGCGTGTGTTGAAGAATGCTGAGTTTCCTTTTTTTTTTTTTCTCTCTCTCTCTCTCTCTTTCGTATTTACATTCTTTATCTAATCTTATTTTGTTTTTTGATGTTTTTATCGTCGGTGTTGTGAACAAAGCTGACAACTTAATTTATGAATATTTTTCGCACGTGGCTGGAGATGAGATTTTTTTTTTCTTTTTCTTTTTCAAGTAAATGTCTTTCTATATCATGTGGAGGGAGAGAACTGACGGTTTCTATATAAGGGGGTGGATATTTATTTGTGTTTTTCTCCCTTGTCCTCATATATCTATTTGTATTAGAATACATAGGGGCTGACAAACTCTCTCTGTAGGGAACATGACTGAATAATTTCTCTGGGTGGAATGTTATTCAATGAAATACATTTCTATTCATGTCTTCGCTATCTATTTTTTCTCCTCTCTCTCTCTCTCTCTCTGTCTCTCTCTCTCTCTCTCTCTCTCTCTCTCTCGGATAGATGCTTGCCATCTTACCCTGGCTTTTTGCAGAGAATGTAAACTGTTCTGCAAATAAACTATATCAAATCAATCTCACTCTCTCTCTCTGTCTATCTGTCTCTCTCTCTAGCATAAACACGCATACACACTCGCACACACACACACACACACACACATGCAAACACACAAGGAAAACTGAAATACCACAAACATATTCTCCAATACTTAATTTAACGGAAACAGAATAGCCTGTATTTGAAACTTTTTTTAAAAACAGCATTTCGTCGAGTGAACAACAGAAGCTTATGTTTTGCAACCAATGTTTCGTTGTTCATTGAGTGAAAGAGGGAAATGAAGACATTTAATTTATTGTAGGATGATAAATCTTATTGAAATTTGAAATAACGGTTACGTTTTTAGTACCTGAGGTTTAGTGGAGTGATTTTTCGTTAGATGTATAAGAGTCCGGCGAAAATAACTTTTCGTGAAAAGGGTGAAATTTAGGAAGAGCTATGAGATAACAGCAACGTCATCTTTTTGGCATTTTTTATTGCTTCCTTTGCTACGTCGTAAATATGAATATATATATG
>BOPN01009140.1:30000-36065 GCA_017312705.2 Penaeus japonicus | reverse complement strand
GATAAAAAAAAAAAAGTTGAGCACTTTCTTAAACTCTTCCTTTCAGAAAAATAAATATTGTATGAAATTATTTTTAAGACAGTGAACAAAAATAAACATACTAGAAACACAGGAAAACAAATCCATATAGAGATATAGTTTATCATAGACTTCTTTCTCTGTCAAATCCTTGATTACAGGTCACACAATCCTTTGTAAAATGGTAAAGTGGGAAGAATTAATGCATCTCCTGTCCATCCATAAGGGGCAGTGTGTGCAAAGTGCTGTCTCAGGTTCATGTCTGACTGTGGTTCACATTAATACCAGAGGTTAAGGAAAGGACGAAAAAATGAAAAAGATTTAAAAATATATTATTTTGAGAAGAAAATCATTACTTACTTATAAATCTTGCACTGCCACCATCTTATGATTAAACTGGTAGGATGGTAATAATAACCACCAGATAAGACTATAAGTACTGTTTGAACAGCTATCTTACCTCTTCCTGGTTTATAGAGTATAGAGGTAACATACTAAAATAGGTGATACATATGATACAGCTCAAAACAAACTTCTGAGAAAATATTCTCTACAATAAATAACTTTTTATTCATCCATGAAGACAAAGATATTCTTAAATTATTCACATCTAAACCCATTCAGACTACAGAACATCACTAAAGTTCAAAAATCCAAGTTTAAGAAAAATATCCCGAAGCCAAAATGGCCAAGAAGAAAAAAAAAAAAATGTACAAAAATCAAATCACCTTCGAAAACACATTTGCAGAATCCATAGAGCAAGACACAGCAAAATTTGAGGAAAAGGTCTGGTTTGTATTTGTAGTTACAGAAAACTGAATACTATGTCTATATAAACGAAAAAACTGTCAATCTTCAAAGCTATATATAAAAATATATAATACACACACACACACACACATACACACACACATACACACACATACACACACAAACACACACATAACTTTATGTGTGTGTGTGTGTGTGTGTGTGTGTTTTCTTAACAAAGGTAATCAGTAATGCATATACCTTTTAATATATCCTCGATCTGCAACAAAAGGATACAAATTCTTTAGGGACTTTAGGGAATGCAAGAAGAAAGAGATAAAATTAAATAGGAATAAATAGATAGATAAGCTCATGAAAGCCCAAATGAGAAATGAAAAGAAATGAAAATATCACAGAAAGAATATATATATATATATATATATATATATATATATATATATAAATCTTAATCGAAATATTCGAGATTTCCGTATCGTGCACCCCGTTGCCACTGGATTAACCCCTTTCTTCGTCGGGCTTCTTGTGTCCTGACGAATGTCCCCGCGTTCGTCTTTCGGCCGAAAATCTACGGCCGGTCGGATAATAGGTTTTAATGGTGCTTGGTGTGGATTTTTTTTTTCTTTTTTTTTGTGATGTGGGTTGTGGGAGAGAGTAAGGGAAGGAGGGGGGGAGGGAGGGAAGGAAGGATAGAAGGAGAGGGAGGGAAGGATAGAAGGAGAGAAAGAGAGATGGAGAGAAGAAGAGAAAGAGAGATGGAAAGAAGAAGAGAAGAGGATAAGAAGAGAAGGAGAGAGGAAGAGAAGAGAAGAAGAGAAGAGATGAAATACGAGAGACAAGACGAAACGAGAAAAAAAGAGAGAAAAAGATATGAAATACGAGAGACGAGACGAAGCGAGAAAAAAGAGAGAAATAATGGACCAGTGATAATAATGTTCCAACGTCATTTAAATCGCCATTGCATCATGCCCTTGGGCGGTATCTCAAATGGCACTCCTATTGATTGCAACCTTTGATATCACTCCCATGGATTATCCTGGGTAGGGTTTGTGTCATGATAGGAGATTTTGTTTACTAAGTCTAATGTGCATATGTTGTTTCCTATGGAGGAAAGTGGGCGGGCGAGGAGAGTCGGAAGGGAAGAGAGGGAGAGGGAGTGGGAGTTGGAGTGGGGGAAGGGTGAGGGTGAGGGAGGGTGGGGAGTGAGGGTGAGGGTGAGGGTGAGGGTGAGGGTGAGGGTGAGGGAGAGGGAGAGGGAAAGGGGAGGAGAGTGGGAGTGGGAGTGGGAGTGGGGAGGAGGGGGAAGGGGGAGGGAGAGGGATAAGGTGAGAGTGAAGGTGAGTGTGAGGGAGAAGGAGAGGGAGAGAGGGAGGGAAAGGGAGTGGGGGAGGGGGAGGGAGAGTGGAAGTGGGAGTAAAAGTGGAAATGGGAGAGGAGAGGGAGAGGGAGAGGGTGAGGGTGAAGGAGAGGGAGAGAAAGAGGGATAGGGTAAGGGTGAGGGTGAGGGAGAAGGAGAGGGTGAGGGGCAAGATGAGGTGAAGGGAAAGTGAGTGAGGGAGGGAGAGGGGAAGGGGGAAGGAGGAGAGAAAGTTTAGATAGGTAAATGTATATTAATATAAATACGAGAAAATTAGTAGATAGATATAAAGAAATAGATAAAAAGAGACAAATAGGTAGATAGAAATAAACCGTTTTATTTTTCATTCATTTTTAACCCTTCTCACGCTGAGCCTACAAAAATAATCCTCGGACAAATTACAACAGCGAAATATTGCAAAGAAAGAAGCTCATATGCAAAGGACAATGTACATGTGCTTGCAATTTGCATATGCATAAATTTTATCCCATTTTTTCTCTTTGTTCTATTCTCTTATTATTATTATCTTTGTTGTTTGCTTTCCCTTACCCCTCCCCCCTCTCTCCCCTCTTTGGCAAGGACCTTTATATTTTTTCTCTTCGTGCGATTCCAAGAAGGAAGGTAGCAGAAAAAAAGAAGAAAAAAATGGGGGAGAAAGAAAGAGAATGAGAAGAGTGAATAAGAGTGAGAGAGTAGGGGGGGAGAAGAGAGGGGAGGTAGGGAGGAGAAGTATTAGACATTGAGAATAAGGGGAGGGGAAGTCAGTGAAGAAGAGGGGATAGGCAGGGAGGTTGAAGCGGGGAGGTCAGGGAGATAAGTGAGGGGGGGGGGGTCCGGCAACGCCTCTGCTGACCGGCATCCGAATAGTCTCATTATTGTGAGATTTAGACCTGGAGGACGGGATGGGGGAGGAACAGGGGGTGGAGGGAGGGTGGGAAGGAGGGAGAGGGGAGGATAAGAGGGAGATAAGAAGGTAATTGATGTCGGTTATTGGCTGAAGGAAAGGAAAGGGAAGGGTACGGGAAGGGTGTAGGGAGGAAAGGGAGGGAAGGCAGGAAGGATGGAGAGGAGAGGGGAGGGAAGAGAGGAGGCAAGGGAAGGGGATGGATTGGAGGGTAGAATGATAGGATGGAGGAGGGATGGAGTGAAAGCTGATAAGGATTGAAATATGATTCTGGTAAGGAGAAGGAATAGCGATGATGATTGTGGTGATTATAGCTATAGTGATAGAATAGTTTCTGACAAGAAGTCTAGCTATCATAACACACACACACACACACACACACACACACACACACACACACACACACACACACACACACACACACACACACACACACACACACACACACACACACACACACACACACACACACACACACACACACAGACATAGAGTTCAAATATTACAAAATGACATTACATTCATACATACAAAGAGAGAACAAATACATAGGTATGAAAATGCGCCCAAACCGAAACCAAACCGAGAAGGGAAAACAAACAAAATACAAATAAAAGCACAACCGAAAGAGCCTTGAACGGGAAATCAAAGTAGGTTTCGCCCCTCTACCTCACCCCGCTACCCCCACCCTCCTCCTCCCCCAAATCCCCTCAACAGATCTCCGATATCGTGCAATTATCCCGCGGTCGGCAGCCGGCAGTCGGCTCTCAGTGGAACCGCACGCGAAAAAGAAAGTCTGCTACAACAACAACAACAACTACTACTGCAACAGCAACAACTACTACTACTACTACTGCTACTACTACTGCTACTACTACTACTACTACTACTACTACTGCTACTGCTACTACTACTACTACTACAACTGCTGCTACAACTACTACGCTACTACTACTGATGCAACTATTACAACTACTACTCCTACACTACGGCTACTCCTACACTACTACCACTCCTACTACAACTACTATTATAACTACTACAACAACTGCAACAACAACAACTATTACAACTACTACTACTGCTGCTGTTGTTGCCATCCTTTTCTTCAAACAGAATAGAAAAGGCAAGTTTATGGCCTTTAATCAGATTCCACGTCTCGCAGAGTAGTGCTACTTTCCTGCTCGACGTAAAAAGAGGATTTCTTTTTAAGAAGCGGGAAAATGTTCGGAGAATCCCTTTCCAATGTGTGCACAGCTCGAATCGGGGAATTGGGGCTTTTGTATGTATTTAGATGTTAAATGCAAAGGGTGTGTTTATTCATAGACATTCAACCACGCACGGATATACCCACGCACAGTCGCACACACACATACACCTGTTATCCTCATCCTCACTATCACTATCGTTATCCCTATCACCATCCCCATTTCTTTTCCTATCTCCATCCCAGTCCCCACAATCAATATCATCACCATCATCATCGTCATCGTCGTCGTCGTCGTCACCATCATCATCATCATCATCAGTCATCATCATCAATCATCATCATCAATCATCATCACCATCATCATCATCATCATCATCATCATCATCATCATCATCATCATCACCACCACCACTATCACCCCCATTTATCCTCATCTTCAGAACCATAATTAGAAATAACACTTCTTATTACCTCTTTACCTTCACCAAACAATAATTTCAAACAAAGCAAACGTTTCTCCTACTGTGATCCACATCAAACGTTTGATTCCTGTATTATTCAACGTTTTTTTTTGTGCAAGAACTTCGAAAGGGCCTTTTTTAGGGCAAACTCACGTAATTCCGGCAAGCAGTTTTAAATTCATAATATCTGCAGGAAGCTGAGTAAACACAAGATAAGAGATAGCATTGGAATTGGCCGATTGAGGTTTTATATTCCATTCATTAGAATTTCAGAGGATTTGGTTTCATTTATAGTAAATTGCTAATGTAATGGGCAGGCGAATCGTATACTGAAGTTGAATGGAAGTTTGGCCCTGTTTGCTTGCGCTGAAACGAGGTTATGATGCGAGTTTGTTTCTGGATTCATTGTATTGTGGCCTGATGATGGTCATGACTGCATTTCTTTGCCTTTATTTCTGCGTTTCTGTGTCGTTTTATTTTTCTGTTTTCTCTCTTCCCTCCTTTCTCGTTTTCTTGTTGCTTTTATGCTTTCCTTTTTTCTTCTTGTTTTCTGTTCCTATTTGTTCTTCCCCCTCCCCCCCCCTCTCTCTATCTATCTATCTATCTATCTATCTATTTCCCATCTTCTTTCTCTTCCTCCTCCTCCCCTTTCTTCCTTTCCATCACCTTCTCTTCTTCTATCTCCTCCACTTACACCTCAGCCTCCTTCTCTTCCTCGCTCCCTCTTCCTTCTCCCTTCCATTCTCCATCTTTTCATTCGTCCTCCATCCGCTCCCCCTCTCCACATCATCATCCGTCGTCCCTTTCTCGTCTTCTCCTTCCACTCCAAGGACTTTTATTGAAGTCTCAAGGGAGGCTACGTCAAAGGGATTTTGCGATCCTAATGAAGTCTCGAAAATTCAGTGTCACTCATTGCATCATTATACTTCTGCCTTGTTTTTCATGTTCCGTTTCTCATGTTATACTGCAAGATATTAGCCAAAGGAATTTGTTTTTGGCTGGTGCTGACAGGTATGTTATAACTTATTATTTAGAAGGGAGGAGAGTGAGAAACAAAATATTTTTTTAATGTCTCTCTCTCTCTCTCTTTTCCCCTCTTTTAATTTACATTGTCTCTCAATCTCTCGATCTCCCTCTATTCCTTCATACTATCGTCCAATCTTTATTTCTCCCCATCTTTTCCGTCTCAACAATGCAACAGGACGGCGTACATCCATCTAACTATTGTAGAAACCCTCCCCTCTCTCTAAAACCCAAAAGCTGAAGAAATAGAAGATATAAAGAGCTCGTCTCGGAGGCAACATAATTGTTCCTGTTATACTTGCGTCCTGCAGGTGTGATGGAAGC
>BOPN01009139.1:27500-30000 GCA_017312705.2 Penaeus japonicus | reverse complement strand
GTGCCATGATCACATGCCTTATTTCTATTTTCATTGCCGCACTTCCTAGTGTTATCATCAGTATAAAAAAGTCTGCTTCTCAGGCTGTGACCTCTGACCTATGTCCCGTTGACCTCTGGCCATCGGAACCCGACTTAGCAATACAATTTCTCGTACTCTCAGGCCAATATCCGATAAATTCAGGCTCGCGGAGGTGATCCCGGTAAATGGCTGCCCCTAATCGCCATTCTACGGTTATTTTTACTTTGCCTATTATATACAATGCTCTTGCGAGTCATATTTCCCGAATAAGTGTGTAAGATCGTGTGAAACGACAATATCCTACATCAGAAACCCTCAATCTCACATAAAATAGATGGAATCTGAGCACAGCTTGAGCACACGAAGCTTTGTGGGTTACGGACAACAGGTACGCCATAACACTCACGTGAAACGTACACACAACAATTATTCACACAAACACACAAATACACGTACAGCACACTTACACATATAAACACACATACAGACACACACAGACACAACACATACACTCAGAAAATACTTACATACACACACGCACACACACGGTCACACACACACACACACACACACATACATATACACACACGCACACACACACACACACACACACACACACACACACACACACACACACACACACACACACACACACACACACACACACACACACACACAGCACACACCACACCACACACATACGCACACAAACACAAAGCTCCACCTATCCAGCAAGCCAAAGGAAAAGGGAGGAAAATGTACTATTGAAGGATAAAAGGTCAAAGAATGCACTGTTATTGCTCCTACAATAATTTAGATGCTGACCTTTCATCTCCTAGCCGAACGTTCACAGGAGTGCCACGTTTGTGATTAGGACTGGGATAGCTTGAACGTTTATGAAATATTTCTCCCACTGATTTCCTCTGTGCAAATGCTATGAAGTGCAAACGGTAGGTAAAAGTTTTATGTGAAAGATAATGGCCATGGTTATGTGAATGATAATGGCGTTGATGATAAAGCTAACGATGGTGATAAAGGTAATGTTAAAGGTAATAGTAGTGGTAATTTTAACAATACCAACTATTACCAACAATAATAATACTAATGATAGTAATGATGATTATAATACTAATGCTAATACTAATGAAGATAGTAACGATAAGGGTAACATTGATGATAACATTATAACTAATGATAATGATAATAATACTGATCATGATGATATCAGTAATGATAATAATGCTATTGATAAGAGTACAAAGGAAAAGGATGATAATGATAATAATGCTAATGACAATGCAAGGAATAATGGTTATTATTATATGGATAATAACAATAACAATACCAATTACGATAATGATATTGATGATAATAAGAATGACTATAATGATACTGATGACAATGATAATGACAATAATGATAATAACTATAATGATAATAATAACGATGGTTATGATAAAAACTATGATAATAATGAACATTATCCCTATTGTTATTATCATTATCATGATAAATAAAATCATCTTGATAATGCTAATTAAAATTATCATGATAATGATAAGGATTAATAATGATAATACCCTTATCCTCCTCATTATTATCATCATCATTATTATCATCATCATTACTGTCGTTATTACCATTGTTGTCATTATTGCTGTTATCATCATTTTCATTTTTTATAATTCATCATTGTTATCATTGTAATTATCATTATCTGCTTATTATTTTTGTTATTATTATTATCATTATTATTATCATCATTACTATCATTATACTATTATCATTGTCATTGTTATCATTATCAATATTATTACTACTATCATTTTCTTCATCATAATAATCTTCCTCATTATTGTTGCTGTTATCATTATAATTACTATCATCATTATCACTGTTATTGTTGTTGTTCTCATTACTGCGATAGTTTTTGATGACATCATCATTATTATCATTACTATTATTGTAATTATCATCATTGGTGATGTTGTTATTATCATAATTATCGTACTTATCTCCATAATCATTATTATCACTGTTATTATCATCATAATCATCCTTTTTATAATTGTTATAAAATGATCATAACGACAATAATAACTATCATTATCAATAATAGTAACAATATCACATGACTATATATATCTTTATATTCCTATAGTTCTTGCCATCATTATAATTTTTCATTACTGTTATCATGATAATCATCATAACCATTGTTATTATTATCATTTTTGTTATTATTGTCTTCATCATCATTGGTATCCTTATTATTCTCATTATCATTATGGTTCTCATTATCATTACTGTTGTTATCTTTATGATGATTATCATTACTATCATGATTATCAACTTTATATCTAAATATGCACTATTTCTAGTCATGATTTAACAGTGATGTCAATGATAGCAATAATAATAATGATAAATATTATAATGGTAATAAAAGATGATACTGATAATGATAATGATTATGATA
>BOPN01009139.1:15000-20000 GCA_017312705.2 Penaeus japonicus | reverse complement strand
GCATATATATATATGTATATATATATATATATATATATATATATATATATATATATATATATATATATATATATATATATATATTTATTTATTTATTTATATATATATATATATGCGTGCGTGTGTGTCTGTGACTGTTCGTTTTTGTAATTCTATGTCTAATTCTCTATCTGTCTGTAATCTGTAATGTTAATTTCTATATCTCTGTCTATCTTGATCTCTAAATTTGCTTTCCAGGCTATATCTGCGTCCATTTCTATACCCTTAGCTCTGTCTGTCTCTGTAGTTATACCCCTATCACTATATGTCCCTATCTCTATATATACAGAATCTATAAGTCTACCTATGTTTGCATCTCTATTGTTTGAGTTTATATTTCCTACACTAACGTATAGCCCGATATAACCTGTGTTATGCTTGTTCTGTAGTAGAGAAAATAATCTTTTTGTAATTATCATATAGGAACATATTTCCGAAGGCATATTTTCACACACTTAGCATACTGATGTGAGCCCTGAGTCATGATGAGTTTAAATTTGAATTCGCAAATGTTTACGTGTATCAAAACTATAACACTGGATATGTATATGTTGAGAATTGCTATGCTTGCCCCTATCAGTGTTTCGTTTCGGGAATGCTATCATACAAAAGGATGATTCTGATACTCGCCATCAAAGTAATTTCCTCTCCCCGATTTTCCTTCTCTAACTCTCCTGTTCTAATAATGATAGTTGACAATGTTTAAATTCGTGTCTCTGTCCCCCACCACATTTACTTTATCCTCGTGCTGCTCCTGAATGCAGAAGCATGCAAGACTGGGGGCAACAATCCGAATAAAATTGTAGCTGACTTTATATCCATAAAATATATTAAAGAGGCAGTTCAAACGGAAAATGGAAGGTTTATTTAGAATATTTAGATAAAATAACTGCACTGTTGTTCTAATACTTGTATTACTGTTACGAACGACAATCACTCTACAAGACGACAATATTGATGTTGCAAAACCATATGGCATATCTCCCATCTATTGCATGACTACTTTTGTAGTCATGCAGCTGTCCCCAACCCCATCCTCTTTCTGCTACGATGTCGATTGGGCGATCACAACACTGGTGGTTCGACCTTGCAGAGTGGCTTGGCAATGAACAAAACTTTTCTAAACGACCGTATACAATCACATTATCATGTATATAGGATACTGTATATACATTTCGTGGAACTGCTGTCCGTGTTCACATGACATAATAAACTTTCGCAGTTTCTGTACATGATGATAAAGCAACATAAGAACGGTTCTCTGTAACACAGATTTCACTACTCGAGGTTTTATTCGTGTTTCCATAGTTGATATAAAAAGGTTTTTAATCAACTTAGCATACGAGAGAGCGTAAGAGATGAATTTTTAGAAAAATGTTTTTTTTTATGAATTCTTTTTTTTGTGTGTGTGAAAAAAGAACGAAACACAATATTAATTTTCCAGAAAAGCTGGCAACAACTTTTTCAGTATACAATTTAAGAGAAAGACATCGTTGATTTACCTGCTGATAAATGTTCAAACACAGATGACATTTCACTTTTTTGTGGAGCGGTATTCCTCTGATGTTTTTCTGTACTTTTTAGCATTACGATCACTGACAAAACACACAGACGTATACACAGATGCAAAACCCCCCACCCCCACGCAAACAAATATATATATGCATACGGACACTGATACTCACTGACACACACACACACGCACAGGTACACACACACAAACACACACACACACACACACACACACACACACACACACACATGCATGCAAATGTACACATATGTGTCAACATCTATATATCCAAACATATATATGTGAGTATATACAATGTACACTCTACATCAACGCAATATACAGTTCGATTAACACACATTATTACGTGAATGCAGAGGGCGCCATTTAAAACATGCATTAACATGTATGAATAGATCACGGGTTCACAGGCCTTAAAGGAATGAACAAAATCCGATGTAAAATGAGAAAGAGAAAGTGCAGCTGGATTAATATGCTTCATGAAATATAATTTTTTTTTTTATGAATTTTCACATTGCAAGAATAATTTACAAAATGATAATGCAGGTGATATTAACGATAATACTTATAATGATAACAATAATGATAATGACAATAATTATAATAATAATAGTAATGATGATAACAAATACAAATATTATCATATTAATGACAGTAATGATAATGATAGTGATAACAATAGTAATGATAATAACGATAAAGTATTAACAAAGATAATAGAAATAATGATGATAGTTATAACAGTGATAATAATGATACTAATAATAGGGATGATAATGGTAATAATACTAATAATGATGGTGATAATAATGATAATAACAATAATACTAACAGTAATGATAATAATGATAATGATACTAATACTAATACTAACACTAATAATAATGATGATAATGATAATCATGATAATAGTAACAAGTATGATAATCAATAATGTTGATAGTGATAATCATGACATTAACAATAACGAGAGCAATAACATTTATCATGATAATGATAATGATAATAATCATGATGATAATGGTAATGATAACAATAAAAATGATAATGATGATAACAACAACAATGATAAAAATAACAGAAACATCAATGATGATGGTATATTAACAAAAATTATAGTAATGATAATGATAATAAAAATGATGATGTAAATAGTAATAAAAATTACAATGATAGTAATGATAATAACAGTAATAATAATGACAGTAATAGTGATGAAAATGATAATGGTAATAACAATAATGATCATAGTAATGGTTATAATGACAATAGTAATAATAATGAAAAGTAATAATACTGATAATGATAATAATGAAAATGTTGATAATAATGATAATGATAAAGGTAACATCAATGATAACTGTTAATATCATAACAATTATTAATATTGCATTACCATCATTATCATAATCATTGTCATCATTATTCTATTTATTACCACTACCAAAATGCTGATAATCATTGTGACTAATACCATTATCATTTTCATTAATACTACCATTACCACCAGTTCTCCCTCCAGGCCTGCGCTGATGACCGATCGACCGGACCTTCTACAGTATGTCGAGGTCGAGTAGCGGCACCAATGGATCGACATCATCTCTCGGATTACGGGTTTAGCTGTGTCTCAGGGGATACGAGCCTAGTTGATGTCCTAGAACGCAAGGGAAATTTCAGGTAAATCTCCTGAAAAAAAGTACATTTTTCGTATGCTATACCTTTTTTTTTTTTTTTTTTTTTAAACATAATTTCGACTTCATAATTACCTTGAGGATCAGCTCTATGAATGACACGAGTTGAAATCCTCGTGCCATGTTTATTTCATGATTTTTTTTCTTTTTCTGGAAATTTATCGTGGCCGACGCTCTCGTAACTTAAATCCTAAAGTAATACAAGTCTCGTGGGATATAGTCAGAAGGCTGGACTGACTCAAAGGCTTAATGTTATAGCAACGCGCTACGGACTAGAAATAAGTGTAGAAGATAAAAATAAATATAATAACATGATGTAGCTATACGAGACATAAAACGAAATAATCCCATTTAGCTGGAACAAATAAAACCCTTTAAATGTATCTGAAGTTTTTGATTTGCAATAGTCTCAAATGTGGAAGATAGATAGATTTCAGGCTCGTATAACAAGAACTACAGAATTGACGGCATTAAATCCCCTGAAAATTACAACTGTGACGAAATTTAAATTTATGAGGGCTACTGCCTTGTCCGCTGCTACATACGGCGATGAATCATAGGCAACGAAAAAGTACGTCTTCTTGATGCTCGTGAAAAGTTTTCTTTTAAACTTTACATAGACAAATGATTCAATGATGACCGTAGAAAATGAATTTAGTGATTTTCCAAGAAAAGAGACCTGAGGTTATGGGCACGACTTTTCAACTGTCTTTAAATTTCTGGGATGATACTTATACATTGTTTCCATACCTATCTATCTAGTTATCTATATATTTGTTTGTATGTCTATCTATCTACCTATAACTTTTTGCGGTTATGTATCCTTATGTAATTTCTTACTCATTTTTCTTCATCTTGTATATTTTATTATAATTTTCTACACTTACCTATGAGGATATAAACCAATTCATAAAAAAGTGTAAAAATCTTTCTACCTCTGACTGAAATAATACTGCATTAAAGGCTTTGTAGTTCTTTACACGTACATCGCGATAAAAGAAAGAAAGAAAATGTTCACCTTTGGTTTTGTTTACAACATATCTTCAAAGGCAAACAAATATTAATCTAAAAACAAAATGCTTGCCGATATTTGTTAAAGTGAGATTTACGAAACGAGTGAAGTTGAGGGAATAAACTCTATTATCTCTCTCTCTCTCTCTCTATGTCTCTCTCTCTCTCTCTCTCCCTCTCTCTCTCTTTTTTTTTCTCTCTCTCTCTCTCCTTCTCTCTCTCTCTCTCCCTCTCTCTCTCTCTCTTATCTCTGAATACCTGAATACCACATTCTGAGGATCTTTTGATTTTTTTTCGTATGTTATGGTTCTTAAGAGAATGTAATTTTTAAATTCAGATGAATCAAATGAACTTACTTTTAGAATGATAGTAGGATAAGAAAATAAAATATCCGTATCATGTGCAATATGTACATTGACAGAATACCCATTGTTTATTTTTAACAACATGGAATCACGTTAGGTCATGTGTACCTTCGCCGTGATAAATTTGCATTCCTTTGAGTTATTTTAGGGTGGCAATCATATGTTTGGCTTACACGCTATCTTACTGCCGTCCTTCTTCGAGTGATGAATAGTCCTGTAACTATATACGATGGGGAAAATTTGCTGCGTGGAAGAATTCGCCATATGAGATTCATAAAGCGTGTGACATCTTCATCGGGAGGGCGAAATTTTTGACACACTGACGAGGAGGAAACAGGACGTTGGCTGTGCCGAGGTTTG
>BOPN01009138.1:25000-27500 GCA_017312705.2 Penaeus japonicus | reverse complement strand
ACAGCAAAAATAATTTTGATTTTAAAAATGTTAATGATAACGATAATGATACTATATTGGTAATAATAATGATATCAATTATAGTAAGATGAAAATAATGATTATTACTATCGTTGTCATTATTATTATTATTACAATTATAATCATTGTCATCATTACAATTATAATCATCAGTATCATCGATTTTATAAATAATGTCATTATCATATAGTTATCATCATCCTCAACACCATCATCATCATCACCATCATCCTCACCCTCATCACCATCCTCCTCCTCCTCATCATCACCATTCTCATCACCATCATCTTCCTCCTCCTCATCATCACCATCCTCCTCCTCATCATTATCTTTATCTTTATCACCCTCACCCTCATCATCACCATCCTCCCCCTCCTCCACATAATCATCCTCACCCTCATCACCATCGTCCTCCTCATCATCATCATCATTATTCTATCATCATTATCATCACCATCATCATCATTCTATCATCATTATCATCACCATCATCATCATTCTATCATCATTATCATCACCATCATCATCATTCTATCATCATTATCATCACCATCATCATCATTCTATCATCATAATCATCACCATCATCATCATTCTATCATCATTATCATCACCATCATCATCATTCTATCATCATTATCATCACCATCATCATCATTCTATCATCATTATCATCACCATCATCATCATTCTATCATCATTATCATCACCATCATCATCATTCTATCATCATTATCATCACCATCATCATCATTCTATCATCATTATCATCACCATCATCATCATTCTATCATCATTATCATCACCATCCTCCTCCTCATCATCATCATCATCACCATCATCATCATTCTATCATCATCAAAACGCAGCGAATCCCTGTGAATGGCGGAGGTGATTAACATTCACACCAGCCTTGCCAAGGGACTTTCGACCGCCAATGAACCGTAAATAGTATGTCATTAGGTCGTGTTTAGCATACAGGTCTCCATCTCCTCCTCTCCTTCCTCCCCCTCCTCCCCCTCCTCCACCTCCTCCTCCTCCCCCTCCTCCCCCTCCTCCCCCTCCTCCACCTCCTCCTCGTCCCCCTTCTCCCCCCCTCCCTCACCGCCTTCTGTTAGCAACAGAACAACGGTTTATTTTTCGAATGATAATATCTCCGTTGGCTACGATGGAAATGACCTTATTTTCAGACTGTTAACATCGGTGGTGACATCTCTGCTGCCAACTTCGTAGCAAATGACGGTATATCAAGAGACTGCTGATGTAGGAGATCGAATACCAACATATCTGCTGTACTGACCGACGGTGTATCTGGAGACAACCAACATAGAACAGTGACTGCCAACATCTCCACTGCACTGAACAACGATGTATCTGGAGACTACCAGCGACTGCCAACATCTCCGCTGGACTGATGTAGTGGATCTAGAGACTGCCAACATAGAACAGTGACTGCCAACATCTCCACTGTACTAAACAGCGATGTATCAGGATACTACCAGCGACTACCAACATCTCCACTGTATTGAGTAACAGTGTATATAGACTACCAACATAGAATAGCGACTGCCAACATCTCCGCTGTACTGATAAGTAGTGTATCTAAAGACTGCCAGCATAGAACAGCTTACACAAAACAACAGTTTTTCTACCAATATATCAGTTGTTACAAGTCTGGTATTGTTGTTGGAAATATTGGCCTAGATTTCTGTTTTCAAAGGGTTTAGTGTTGGTGTTATGTTTAGCATATCAAAGGTTGTTGCTAATAAAAATATTGTTGTTATAATTCAGTTGTATTTTACAACAACAACAGCCGTTACAATTGTAACAGCTGTAACAACAACAGTAGTTATGGTGATAATGATGGTGATAACAGTTATTTTGGGAATAATCTAAATTTTATTTATTAAGCAACTTTGCAACTTTGATTTCGTTTTCTCTGAGCCCCCCCCCCCCTTTGTCTTCCTTCTTTCCTTCTTCGACACCTCCTATGTCCCTTCATCTCTTCCTTCTTTTCTCATTTCCTTTTTATCCACTATCGTCCCTTTTTCGTCCGTTCTTCACCCTCCCTCTCTCTATTTCTCTCTTCTTCCTCCTCTCTTCTCCCTTTCTCTCACCTTCCTTCGTCCCTCTACCCCTTCCCTGCCTTTAACTCTCTCTTCTTCTCTCCTTTCCTCTCTCCCTCTCTCTTCCTTTCTCCGTCCCTCCGTCCCTCCTTCCCTCCTTCCCTCCTTCCCTCTCTCATTTTCTCTTCCCCCCACCGTTCCTCCGTCTCCCTCCTTCTGCCCTACCCTCTCTCCCTCCTCATCTTCCTCAACCCATGCCTCATCTCCCGACGACTCTCCAGCTCCCCCCCCTTATACCACTTTCACCTCCATCATGTCCCCCACCCCCCACCCCCTCTCCAACCTTAGTTCATCCTAACAGACAATTGCAGTCAGTTCTATTATATATATATATATATATATATATATATATA
>BOPN01009138.1:12500-15000 GCA_017312705.2 Penaeus japonicus | reverse complement strand
CCCTCTCCTCTCCTCCTCGTTCGCCCCACATCCCTCCCCTTCCTCTTTCTCTTCTCCCGTTCGTTCGTCCTCTTCCTCTCTCCCTCTAATTTCCTCCATTCGTTTGCCCCAATCCTCTCCCCCTCTCCTCTGCTATTCTCTTCTTCCCTTCATTCGTCCCACACCTCTTCCCCTCTGCTCTCCTCTTTTCATCTCACCTCTTTCTCTTCTCCCTTTCGTTGTCCTATTCCTCTTTTCCTCTTCTTCCTGTTCCTTTCTCTTTTTCCCCTCACGGTCTTTCCCCTTCTCTACCTCTCCCCTTCTTTTCTCCTCCCTCTAGTAATTATTGTAATGCCGATAGTTATCATCATTATCATTATACTTTACTATTGTTCTTACTATTGTCATAATTGCGGTTGATTTTGTTCTTACTAATGTCAATATAATTTTTTTTTATCAATGTTGTTACCAATATAAGCATTCAGCTTATGTGTTTTTTTCAGGCAAAAGAAAAAAAATAAAAATGAAAAGAAAACAAATTTTTCTCACTTTATATTTTTCTCATTATGTCAATTAGAAATGTTCTATTATAAAAAAAAGAGATAACGGCAAGACGATGGAAAATAATGATGGGAAAAAATGATGGGAAAGAGACAGGCTGGAAATATAAAAACAAAACCTACAAAATGGGTAACTGAATTTGCTACTGTAAATAAAATTTAAAACATTTCCTTCTCGAATATGATATGTATTCAAATTATGAATACACATAGTATATTTTTTTCTTCATTATACTATAATTTCACTATATACAGCAACACCTAAAAAAATAGAAAAAAAAGGTGTACACGTGTCTGTATTTTATGGAGGCTACTGTGCGTATGTGTGCATATGTATGACCCTGTGTGTGCGTGTGTGCATATGTGAACACATCTTGGATCAGGTATGAGTGTCATCGCATGAGTACTTATGTGGCCATTGTTTGGTACATGTTTACGAGGAATGTGTCAACCATCATGCATGTATGTATTTGTGAATGTTAGGGTGAATGTGTATCATCGTGTGCAACGCATAAGAATGCAATATATACTTACGTGTATATGTATGCGTACGCAAACACACACACACATACACACACACACACACACACACGCACCTTCATCCATTTCCCCAATCTACCATTCTACAATACACATCATGTCTCCTCATCAATACCCCCCCCCATACCCCCATCAACCCCCCCATACCCCCATACCCCCCCCCACAACCCCCGTGGAGATGAGCGTGCAAAAAAGGAACATAAACACACATCAACTATTATTTATAACAATGCAATTCAGACATATTATACTTGTAATTATGAATGGGCTAATAACAGTATCGTGACACGGGTATGAATAAAATGAATTAATCAAGTCATTAGAGGGGTGTAATCAAGAGATAAATACGGAAGATGGATGCATAGATAGAGAGAGAGAGTGAGAGAGAGAGTGTGTGTGTGTGTGTGCGTGCGTGTGTGTGTAAGAGAGAGAGAGAGAGAGAGAGAGAGAGAGAGAGAGAGAGAGAGAGAGAGAGAGAGAGAGAGAGAGAGAGAGAGAGAGAGAGAGAGAGAGAGAGAGAGAGAGAGAGAGAGAGAGAGAGAGAGAGAGAGAGAGAGAGAGAGAGAGAGAGAGAGCGAAAGAGAGAGACAAAGGTAGATAAATAGATACAGATAGATAGATAGACAGAAACATGTATAGAGAAAAAGATATTGGAAAGCGAAAGAAAATGGGGAAAAATAACGTTCATTATAAAGGAGAAATATCATATTACATTACATTATATAAATATTGTGTTCTCATACCCTATTACATTCATTTCCCCTATATCATTGCGATAATGATAATACGAATGATAATGATAGTACGCAGAGTAATATGGACAATAATGATTTAGTGATGATAATGATTTTGATAGTGAAAATGATAATGATGATGATAACGATAACAGCAACAATGATGATAATAACTATCATGATAATGATACCGATAGTGATGATAATAATGGTGATAATGATAATAACAATGATAATGATAATTATGATATCAATAATGATGATGATAATAATAATAATAATAATAATAACACAAATAATGATAAAGATAATGAGAACTAATGATATGAGACTAATGATGGTAATGATAATGATGATAAAAATAACAGTGATAATAGAGACAACAATGGTGATGATAATGAGGATAACGATAGTGATAAGGATGATGATAAAATACTAATGCTACTACAAATAGTAATGATGATAATGATTAAAATGATGATAATAATGATAATGGTGATAATAATGATAATGGTGATAACAATGATAACGATAATAATAACAATAATGATGATACTAATAATGATAATGATAAAGATGATGATAATGATGATAATAAGGATAATGATTATATTGATAATGATAATAATAATGACACTAAGGAAGATAATAATCATAATGGCGATAATAGTGATAATAGATCAAAAC
>BOPN01009138.1:7500-10000 GCA_017312705.2 Penaeus japonicus | reverse complement strand
ACAAGAACAGCCCAGTGTAGAACGAAGGAGAACACTTGAACACAATGCAACACCTTTTGATATATATAACTACAACAATTCATACAACCATTGACAGGATTTTGTCCAAAGCACACCAATGCATTCTGATTGCAATAGACCTAACTAACTAACTATCTAACGAAGCAAAGAATGAAGAAAAAAATAGAAAAAAAATCCGGAATGTTTATTGTTATTTTACCCCCCACCCCTACTCCTCCCCCTACCAATAAAATTAATTCATAGTTCATAAGCGTTCAAGAATCTACTCGAGTGGCCTTCGAAAGCAGCTTAATGGGCGAATGCACGATTTGCCTCTCTGTGTCTTTTGTCTGTCTGTCTGTCTGTCTATCTCGTTCTCCTAATTTTCTCTATTTCTTTTCTTCACTTGTCTCTATTTATGTTTATCTACCTTTATGTATATATATTTTTTTCTTTTTGCTTCTCTCTCTCTCTCTCTTATTCTCTCTCTCTCTTTGTCTACCTGTATTTCCCCTTTCTTTTCCTGTCTCTATCTATTTCTCTGTCTCTATCTCTCTCTCTTACCCCCTTTTTTTTCTCTTTCTCTGTTTCTCCCAACCTCTTTCCTCTCTGCATGCGTTCTCCTCCCACATTGGTCTCTCGCGACCAATCAAAGCTCCGCCCTCGTTAAGCGCTGATTTATCATTGGTCGAGTCTTCCACGCCGATAAGTGGGGGCTCTCCTCCATAAATCCCGGGGCACCGACGCCGAGCCGGACACTCATGATATATCGGAGGAGGCCCGTGGAACCCTGGCGACGTGGGGTGGGGAGGTGGGGGGTGGAGGGGAGAAGAAGAGGGGGAGAGGAGAGGATAGGGGGGGAGAGGATGGGGTGGGGAGGTGGGGGTGGGGAGGTGGAAGTGGGGGATGGAGGGGAGAAGAAGAGGGGGAGAGGAGAGGAACGGGGGAGGGGGAGGGCAGGGGGAAGGGGTGGAACCCTGGGGACGTGGGGTGGGGAGGTGGAGGTGGGGGTGGGGGGTTGGAGGGGAGAGAGAAGAGGGGAGAAGAAGAGGGGGAGAGGAGAGGGGGGGGAGGGCAAGGGGAGGGTAGGGGGAGGGTAGGGGGAAGGGGTGGAACACTAGCGACGTGGGGTGGGGAGGTGGAGGTGGGGGTGGAGGGGAGAAGAAGAGGGGGAGAGGATAGGATAGGGGGGGAAGGGGGAGGGTAGGGGGAAGGGGTGGAACACTAGCGACGTGGGATGGGGGGGAGGGGAGAAGAAGAGGGGGAGAGGATAGGGGGGAGGGGGAGGGCAGGGGGAAGGGGTGGAACCCTGGCGACGTGGGGATGGGGGAGGGGAGAAGAAGAGGGAGAGAGGATAGGGGGGAGGGGGGAGGGCAGGGGGAAGGGGTGGAACCCTGGCGACGTGGGGTGGGGAGGTGGGGGTGGGGGATGGAGGGGAGAAGAAGAAGAGGGGGAAAGGAGAGGATGGGGGGGGAAGGGGGAGGGTAGGGGGAAGGGATAGAACACTAGCGACGTGGGATGGGGGGGAGGGGAGAAGAAGAGGGGGAGAGGATAGGGGGGAGGGGGAGGGCAGGGGGAAGGGGTGGAACCCTGGCGACATGGGGTGGGGAGGTGGAGGGGAGAAGAATAGGGGGAGAGGAGAGGAACGGGGGGGGGGAGGGCAGGGGGAAGGGGTGGAACGCTGGCGACGTGGGGTGGGGAGGTGGAGGTGGGGGGGGGGGGGTGGAGGGAGAGAGAAAAGAGGGAGAAGAGAAAGAGGGGAGAGGGAGAGGATAGGGGGGGAGGAGGGGGGAGGGGAGGGGAGGGCGGGGGGAAGGGGTGGAACACTTGCGACGCGGGTGGAGGGGAGAAGAAGAGGGGGAGAGGAGAGGATAGGGGGGGGAGGGGGAGGGCAGGGGAAGGGGTGGAACACTGGGGACGTGAGATGGGGTAGAGGAGAAGAAGAGGGGGAGAGGAGAGAATAGGGAGTGAAGGGGGGAGGGCTGGGGGAAGGGGTGGAACTTTGGTGACGTGGGGGGGGGGGGGGTATGGAACACTGGCGACGTCGACAGGATGCTTTCAAAGGGGGAGGGCTGTGAGGGGAAAGGAGGGGAGAAGGAGGGCAGGGGAAGGGGGGAAGAGAGCGGTGAGGAGGGAGGGGGAAGGAAAGGGGAGGAAAGAAAAGGAAAGAGGAAGGGGGGCGGAGGGAAGGGGGAAAGGAGGAGAGGGGAGAGGAGGGCAGGGGAAAGGATGGGTTTGAGAGGGAGGATAGAAAGGAGGAAGGGAAAGGGAGGGTGGAAAGAAAAGAGGGAAAGGGAGGGTGGAAATGAGGGAGAGGGATGGAGGGAGAAAAGGAGGGAGGGAAGAGGTGGGCGGAAAGGAGGGAGGGGAGAGGAAGAAAGGAGAAAGGAGGGGAAGGGTAAGTAAGTTGAAAAGGAGGGAGTAGAAGCGGGGTGGAAGGGAGGGAGGGGAGAGGAGGGCAGGGGACAGGAGGAGAGATGGAGGGAGGGAGGAGAGGAGG
>BOPN01009138.1:0-2500 GCA_017312705.2 Penaeus japonicus | reverse complement strand
ATAATAATAATGATAATGATAGTATTCAAAAAGATGTTAATGATAATGATAATACGATGATAATTATGATATGAATAATGCTGATAATAATGATACTCATAATGATAATGATTATTATAGTAATAATAACAGCAATAATGATGATGATGTTGATAGTAATAATGGTAATAATAATGGTAATGATGATAATGGTAATAATGATAATGCTAATAATAATGGTAATCAAATATTGAAAACAATAATGATAATAATAATGATGATAATCGGCAGTAATGATAATAGTAATAATACAAATGATGATGATGATGATAATGATGATAGTAATGATTATGATAATACAAATGATAATGGAGATATTAATTATAATGATGATAACGATAATATTGATGATATTGGCAAACATGACAATAATAATGATAATGATGATGATAATGATGATAATGATAACAATTGCAACACCACCAACAACAATAATGATAATGGTGATAGCAAATAAAAGGATGGCAATGGCAATAATGATGATACTGATATTAATGATATTATTGGTAATGATGATAATGATGATATTATTAAAAATGGTACTAGTTTAGATACTACTACTAATGATAATCATAAAAACAATAAGGATAATGATGGTTACAATGATAGTAATGATAATAATAAGAAAAAAAAATGAGGATGATGATGATAATCATGATGATAATGATAATAGCAATGATAATAATGATAGTAGCAATGATAATAATGATAATAGCAATGATAATAATGATAATGGTAATTATATCAATGATGATGATAGCAGTAATGATAATGGTGATAACAATAATGATAATGATGATAACAATAATATCAGTAATAATGCTAGATATAATAAATGAGATAATATAAAATACTAATATAATAAATGTACATATTCATTGATAATAACGTTAGTGATAAGATTAATGATAACAATAATAATAATAATAGTAATGATGATAATAATGATACAACTGCAACTACAATTACTACTACTACTACTCCGAATAACAATGACAACAACACTAATAGAAATAAAAACAACACTAGAGCTTCTACTTTTGTCTGCTAGAACTTCCATTCATACAAACAGTATTATTAATAGTAATGGAAATGATAGTAATGATAATGATGGTGTGAAGTGTTCATACTTCAATGGAATTATTAAATGAAGATGCAAAATGTGGACGGTTAATGACTTTTAAAAGGGCATTAGGCGGATATTTCATGACCTGTGTGGGTGGTTTGTGGATATCTTGTTAGTGGTTATTTCTTACATATTATTATTATGGATATATGGTAAATATTATCATGAGGATATTTCATGAATGGATAATTTTTGCATATCATTATGTGGATTGTTCATGCATATCCTTATGTGGATATTTCATGTATTTCATTATGTGGATATTTCATGTATCTCATTATGTGGATATTTCATGTATATCATTATGTGGATATTTCATGTATATCATTATGTGGATTATTCATGTATCTCATTATGTGGATATTTATATGTATATCATTATGTGGATATTTCATGTATTTCATCATGTGGATATTTCATGTATATATTTCCTATACATATTCGCGTGGATAATTCATGAATGATGGTTGATCGACATAGCAAAGATACTATGGTTTAGTGCTGGCAATAAACGGGTAAGTGCAAATGTGGATATAGCTGTGGATACGCGAATGCTGCCTCGTATCCATTTCATTACGAGGAGCGCGCTTCCCACGGCACTGATGCGAAAACGTTGGATTAATTCGTTTCGATCCTCCGGCGTTATGGTTATGTTAGATATTTATGGACGGGATGTGTGTATATATATACATGTTTATATACCGCTCACAGAATTAAAAAAAAAAAAAAAAAGAAAAAAAAAAAAAGTGGGAAAAAATATAGATATACATACACTCTCCTCTGATACCTCCCTCCCACATCCTCCCATATAACCCCCACCCCCCCCATATTTTTTATCCCTCCAGCCAAAAAAAAAAAAAAAAAAAAAAAAAAAAAAAAAAAATCATCATCCCACACTAACTTGCACCACCCATCAAAATCTACGGTCCGGCGCGCCACACTCCATCACATTTAAAACAATGGCAATCATATTCATCAGTTGCCAATAACACAATATCATATAACCATGTATTTCTGTGCTCAATTCTATTTCAATTCGCATTTTTGCATGTACACCAATTTTATGCCCGCGCTCTACGTACGCCACGCTGGTTGGGGAAACACGGACTGACATACATATTTATTTATCGGTGTGAGATATTAACAGCGCACGCGACACACTCATGATTAGAGGGGGCGGCGGGACATCGAATCAAATGTTAGGCAAACACGTCGGCCGACGCCCACACCCCCCTCCTAATGGCGTTGCTTAGGGCGCGTGGCATTCTGTCTGCGTATGTGTGTGTAGGTATGCTTATGCATATATATATATGTATATATATATATGTATATATA
>BOPN01009137.1:30000-32500 GCA_017312705.2 Penaeus japonicus | reverse complement strand
CTAACCCCCACCCAAACCCCCTCCCTACCCATCCAACCCCAGCCATCTCATACGGGGTTATTCCCTCATCTCACACCGCAAAGTTGCAACGAGTTTGTCTCTAACCCATATGGCAACTAACGTTATCCGGCGTCTAACCGCACTGCGCGTTATCCGAACCTCCTTATATCCACACTCCCCCCTTGTGTTCATGTCATTGCTTCGGACGCTTGAGTTCGGTCGTAGACTTTTTTTGGGGGGCTGTTTGTCGTCTGGTGAGATGGGGTTCGTGTTTTTTGTTTTTTTATTGATCTAGATGCCTGTTTTATGATTACTATTATTATCTTAGATGCTATTACCAATATCGTTATCATTATTGTTGTTACTCTTATTAATATCATCATCATTACTTATCACTGTTGCTGTTGTTATTTTTTTCTTTTTGTTATTATTAATTTATTCTTTTAGGAGATGGGATATGTTGAATTTGGTACATGTTTGTGACTATGATAATAGTTGGTTTATAAATGACGATTTGTCAAATGTAGTTTTTAGTTATAATAACACACACACACAATACGTACACACATACCGAAATGTACTAATATGCTTGTATATATGTGCGTAAATAAGATATCTACAAAATTCCTCTTTTCATTCAACACACAAATTCTCAACCAGTATTGCAATGTTATCATAAACCATCCTTTTGCTCTTTAATCTATTTTCTTCTCTTTTTTCCTTTATTTGTATTTTCTTTTTCCCCCCTTTTTTCCTCATTTCATTATTTCTTCTTTTTTCTCCCTTTTTTATCTTTTATCTAGGGCAATCCCCCCTTCGTGATCGTATTGATAGGTTATCGCGTTCCAGAAAAGTAATTATAACACATTCAAGGTTCCCGATGTTTGGAGTCACACTCGCTTCCCGTCCCGCTGTGTATTCATGGCTCGCTATTTCTGACGCATTTATTGAGGGGGAGAGGGAGGGTAGGTGGGGGTGGGGGGTGGGAGAGGGGGGGTGGGTTAGGGGTTGGGGGGAGGAGGGGAAGTAGGAAGGGAAATGAACGAGAGAGGGGGAGGGAGGGGGAAGATGGAGGGGAGGGGGAAGATGGAGGGGAGGGGAAGATGGTGGGGAGGGGAAGATGGAGGGGAGGGGAAGATGGAGGGGAGGGGGGAAGATGGAGGGGAGGGGGGAAGATGGAGGGGAGGGGGGAAGACAGAGAGGGTAAGGTTGGGGGATGAGGAAACGGAGGAGAAGGGAAGTGAGTGAGTAAGGGGAGGGAGGACGTGGGTAGAAGGTATGGGGAAGGGGGGAGAGGGGGAGGGGGGAGGCCACGGGTGGAAAGGGATAGGGAGAGGGGAAGAGTTGGAGCTAAGGGAAAAAAAAAATCTAGGAAAAAAAGAAAAAACAGGCACCTTTGATGGCTAATTAATATAATTAATGAGACCTTTTCCCCCCGAACCCTTTGAAAATCGGATGACATCTCTGTCCACGGGCCGGAGGGGCGAAAGTTCCGTGCCACCGTGCCGGGCCGGAGCCGTTGGCACTGGCATCAAATTTGTCATCAAATCGGTCCCCGGCAACTTAGTTACGTTTCTGATTGGCTGTCGCTGAGCATGGGTGCAAAGGCAATTACCCGAGTCTGAAAGATGTAAAATCATGTTTCGACAGTTTTAAAACGGACCCCCTGGATTTTATTTGTTTCTCAGATGGTTTCTTTGTTGGTGTAGTTGTTTTTGTTTTCTTGTTTCGTCTAAAAAAATGATCCCTGGATTTTGTTTGTTTCGCAGATGGTTTCTTTGTTGTTGTTGTTGTTTTCTTGTTTCGTCTAAAAAAATGATCCCTGGATTTTGTTCGTTACTCAGATGGTTTCTTTGTTGTTCTTGTTGTTGTAGTTTTCTTGTTTCGTCTAAAAATTGATCTCTGGATTTTATTTGTTTCTCAGATGGTTTCTTTGTTGTTGTTGTTTTCTTGTTTCGTCTAAAAAATTGATCCCTGGATTTTGTTTGTTTCTCAGATGGTTTCTTTGTTGGTGTTGTTGTTGTTGTTTTCTTGTTTCGTTTAAAAATTGATCTCTATATTCTGTTTGTTTCTCAGATGGTTTCTTTGTTGTTGTTTTTGTTTTCTTGTTTCGTCTAAAAAATGATCCCTGGATTTTGTTCGTTACTCAGATGATTTTTTTGTTGGTGTTGTTGTTGTTGTTTTCTTGTTTTGTTTAAAAATTGATCTCTATATTTTGTTTGCTTCTCAGATGGTTTCTTTGTTGTTGTTGTTGTTGTTTTCTTGTTTCGTTTAAAAAATTGATCCCTATATTTTCTTTGTTTCTCAGATGATTTCTGTGTTATTGTTTGTGTTTTCTTGTTTCATCTAAAACAGATTCCTGCATTTTATTTATTTCTCTCCTGTGTTATTTGCTGTCTTACTTATTTCGTTTAATACTGACCTCAAGA
Source organism: Penaeus japonicus (assembly GCA_017312705.2). Classification (NCBI taxonomy): domain Eukaryota; kingdom Metazoa; phylum Arthropoda; class Malacostraca; order Decapoda; family Penaeidae; genus Penaeus; species Penaeus japonicus. Next base: position 30,071 of record BOPN01009137.1, on the reverse strand, counting down.
TTTCATTTGTTCCTCAGTTGTGTTCGTCCATATGTTATTGTTTGAATATTTACATCGTTCAAATCTAGACC
>BOPN01009137.1:22500-25000 GCA_017312705.2 Penaeus japonicus | reverse complement strand
GGTTACATCTCACGACCACTACATATACGATAACAAACACGATAGGTAGGATGCTGTTATGCCGGTACCTAGGAAACCATGAATACACAACAGGAGGTCTTCGGCCGGCAGTCTCACTACAGACAAAATTATTTTTGTAATCTGATGTTATTAATACTGCTAATCTATTTGATTGAATTCTTGTATTGGTGTTTTTTTTTTTTCTTTTTTTCTTTTTTTTGTTGTTGTCGAGGGATTTTTAATATGGGGGAGATGGGGATGTCAGGGTGATGTATTGATGATACGAGATATGGTTAGCTAATTGATGTAATTATAAATTATAAATGGCATGGGGGTATTTATGTAACTTAATTACTGATAAGTAGATATACAAAATAACTTTTTGAGGGCTATCATTTCTAATTATCTGTATTAGTTATGAACATTTGAACCCTTATGCATCACCGTTATCATCATCATCATTATATCATTATCATTAACATCATCATCATCATAATCATCGTCATCATCTTCATCATCAGCATTACATCATCATCACCAGCATAATCAACATAATTATCATCATCATTATAGTCATCACTATCATCATTATCATTATTATTTTCATCCTTACTATCACTATTATAACCAGTATCATAACTACTGATGATCCTTCCATTCATCCTCCTGTAATCCTATCCCCCCCCACCCCCCCACACCCCCACCCTCACAAACATACCTACTTTTACCTTTACCATTTTATCTTAATTCCTCCCCTCCCCCCTACCTCCATCTCCCCATCTCTCCCCACTCCTCACCCCCCTATCCCTATCCCCATCCCACTGACTCCATATCCTTCTGTCTTTTTCTACCCCCCCCCCCACCCGGACCACCCCCACCCTTCCTCCCCCCGCTCCATCCCTACTTTCCACATCCTCTTCTTTCCCCTCCCCCAACCCCTTATCCGGCCCTTCTCCCCCCCCCCCTCCCCACCCCCCCTCTCCCTCTTACTTTATCCCTACTTACCCATCACCATCACCGCTACCCCCTCCCCCCCCCTCTCTTTCACTATCCCTACCTCCCCTCCACCTTGCCTACTCCAACCCCCCTCCCCCCTCCCCCCTCTCCCCCCCCCACCGCATCTTCAAGGGATAGACAGGACAAGTGATCGCCGTTGGTTCATAAATTATCGTGAGGGACGTAAGAGCCACTTTCCGATATTATGACGATAAATCACGACCTTACTGACCATTCGTCGCTATCGATTTCATTCGGAAGATTGGTCTGAGCGACGGCGGGGGTGAGGGGGGGAGGGGGAGGTGGAAGGGGGAGGGGGGAGGGTTAGCGTGATGGTAGGGGGTAGCGGATGGTTAACTGTGGTTAGCGAGTGGTTGGTTCGAGGTAAGTGAATAAAAGGTGCGTTCTCTCATCTCTCTGTCTCTCTGTATTAATCTATCATTTTTTTTTTTTTTTTTTAATCTACAAGTCTGTCTCTTTGTATTTATATATCGTCTATGTCTATAAGTCTCTTAGTATATATATAAATATCTTTCTGTATAGATCCTTTCAATTTTTATATCTTTTTATCTCTTGCTGTATAACCATTAATTTATCTGTGATTTTTTTAATCTATCTATTTTATATATCTTTTTCGCCCAATCCTCACTTTAATTCATAATTGTTTACGAGACGCAACATTAGAGAATGATGGTGGGAAAAATGGGGGAGGGGTGATGTGGGAGAAAAGGTGGGGGAAGGAGGGTCGGGGGTGGGAAGGGGGGGTCCAGAGATGGAAGAAAGGTGGTTGAGGGAAGGAGTCCAGCGGAGGAAGAGGAGCTTGGAGTCAGTAGAGAGAAAGGAGGGAGGCAGGGAGGGAGGGAGGGATTAGGGAGGTTCAGAGAGGGAAGAAAGTGGGGGAGGGGAGTGTCGAGAAAGGGAGTGGATGTAAGGGGAGCGAAAGATTAAAATAAGCAGTGACCGACCTAATTCTATATGTCTGAAACAATTTCAAAGAAAATAATATTTGTCAAAGCATTACTTTTATCATTTTATGATTCATCATTATAGTATAATCAAATTATTTATCAAATCATTATCATTTTATCATGTTTATTATCATCATATTATATTATATTATCATTTATTCCATCATAATTATCTTCATAAGCAAATTAATCATAACTTCCGTTCTCATAACTGGTAGCAGTGATATCCAATAACATTAAGAGTGGTAGTTATATAATCATTATTATCACCCTTTCCAATAATCTTATCAAATCATAGGTTCACACAGTCAAGTTTCTCTTCATCTTAAATCAGTGCACCGTGCATTCATCACAATCATTATGCTGCAATGTATAATTAATGATAACGGACTCTCTTTACAAAGTAGTTATGCAACAAGCATTCGCTCACCGAAAGGACCCTGAATAATAAACTAAATCCCATCTGTATCTGATGCGTTATTAATTTGTGATCACGAATTATATTCCTTTTTAAAGTTAAACCTTCAATACACTCT
>BOPN01009137.1:5000-12500 GCA_017312705.2 Penaeus japonicus | reverse complement strand
ATGCTGGGGAGTGTGGGTTTATTTCGGTGTGTGTGTATGGAGGTTTTCGTCCGCAGGTGTTGGCATGGGTACGGCTTTTCGTTTTTTTTTTTTTTTTTTTGACTGCGCGCGTATATTTGCGTGTGTTTGTGTGTTTGTACATGTGTGTGTTTGTACGTGTTTGTGAGACAGACATAGAGAGAGAGAGAGAGAAAGAGAGGGAGAGAGAGAGAGAGAGAGAGAGAGAGAGAGAGAGAGAGAGAGAGAGAGAGAGAGAGAGAGAGAGAGAGAGAGAGAGAGAGAGAGAGAGATTGAGTTGTACTTATGTTATTAAATGCGTAGGAGAGTTCATTTGATATGATAATTAAAATTGTCTCATTTGCAGATAATAGATGAGCAAATTTATGAAAATGGAATACCAGCTTACGAAGTAGACACAACTTCATCTCACTTTTCATTCGAATAACTAATTCAAGATTGCATAAATAAGATAAGAAAACAAGAATGAAAATTACATTCATACATTCTCTTTACTGTGTCACTAAGAAAAATATATATAATTTTATACGTTTTATAATTCTATTAAACACTAAATATTTACATTTGTTCTCAAGAAAAATACAACCGTTTCAACTGAAGATAAGCATAAACATTGCCAATTAATTAGAGTATGAATAATGTCAGCTTCTATTGATCCTGTGAATATTTGCTACATAAACGTTCATTTGCCCATTTCATGAACTGATATGAAATGAAGAAGTGGAATTGCAGTACTCATTTAGATTGTTCAACATTAATGAACGGGAAATCTCTGTCTGTAGCCACTGGTAAATGTGTGCTTGTGTGTGTGTGTTTGCGTTTCTGTTTGGTTGTGTTTGTAATCGTGTGTGTGTACGTGCGTGTGTGTGTGTGTTTGTGTTTGTAAGTGTGTGTGTGTGTGTTGTTTGTTTGTGTGTTTGTGTGTGTGTGTGTGTGTGTGTGTGTGTGTGTGTGTGTGTGTGTGTGTGTGTGTGTGTGTGTGTGTGTGTGTGTGTGTGTGTGTGTGTGTGTGTGTGTGTGTGTGTGTGTGTGTGTGTGTGTGTGTGTGTGTGTGTGTGTGTGTGTGTGTGAGTTTGAATGTGTGTGTCTTCGTGTGTATATGATCAGAAGATAAATAATCCAAAACAAAAGAAGAAATAAAGAAAGAGCAAACGACGAGAGAGGAGGAGAAGAAGAAGGAAAAAGGATGACATCAATGACAAATTCCATAAGGAGATCAGACACCTGCTTACCCTTTTCCCCTTAACCTCCCATCCTTCCTCTCACCCCCTACCCCTCCCCCCCACCCGTATACCCATCCCTCCACCCCTTCCCCCAACAACTCCCCACCTGTGCTTATCCTGCAGAAGCATTTTTCCGACACCTGTTGCCCTGACAGCGACCTTCATCGCGACACCTGATCGAAAAATCAATGCCTGGCTCCGTCTTGGCATTCCTGTCAGAGAGAGCCGGTGCCATATGTTCGCAGGAGGCAATGCCAGCCGGACAACCTGTATTACTGCCGTCTTGGATGGGGGTCGCCTCTTGCATACGCATACTCTCATATAAACCCTATAAACGTGTACGTAAAGTCTGGCGAATTCACGAGCACGTTTGAGTACGTACACCAAAACGTCCACTCATACGCGAACACACAAACACAGTTAAAAACGCTATACATAAAACGTTTATTAGAAAATAAGACAACATTTTCGAAAACCTCCTGGATTTCGTCTTTATGTCCTGAAGATAAAATCCAAAAGGATTTCTAAACTGCCTCATGTTCTGACAGACTTCTTATGTGTATAGTTTTTTTTTTTTTTTCTTCTTCTTCTTCTTCAACATGATACACTTGAAATCACAAAAGTAGAAACATAAAATGAATGACAGGGAACATGATTCCAATCTAGCGGTAAATATGGAATGTATTTTAAGCTACAAACAGAATTTCCAAACCCTTATAAACATCGAGCAATTTCATCATATCTAGATCCCAAAGAGAAAAATATCAAATCTAATACGTTATCATGAACATTCCTCCGTTATGGCTGTGAAACGCAAGATCAATGCTCTGAACTTATTCCTTATTCACGGGACCATCTAATAAATCATCTTGAAATCCACTTACTGTAATCTTTTGCCTAGCTTTTATCTAATCAATATTAATGATATGGATTCTATTCTTCTGAAGTACACATACACATACAAACACACACACACGCATATACATACAAACACACACAGACACACACATAACACGCAAACACACACACACACACACATACACAGACACACACACACACACACACACACACACACACACACACACACACACACACACACACACACACACATATATATATATATATATATATATATATATATATATATATATATATATATATATATATATATATATAAAAGTGTGTGTGTGTGTACATATAAACATTCTCTCTCTCTCTCTCTCTCTCTCTCTCCCTCTCTCTCTCTCTCTCTCTCTCTCTCTCTCTATATATATATATATATATATATATATATATATATATATATATATATATATATATATATATTTATATATATATATATATATACATATATATATATATATATATATATATATATATATATATATATATATATATATATTAAAGGAAGGTACAAATGATGAAAGGAAAAAAAAAAGTTACTGGGAAAATAATGCAATTATGGAAAGCAGAACTGAAGGGAGTTGCAATGAAAGGGATAGATTATGGAACTGCGTTGTAAAGAGAATTGGATAAAATATTTTTGAATAATACATTCACTGGCAAACACATGAAATGATGATGCTGAGGGAGAGGGTGATGAGAGTAATAGTGGTGATGATAATGATGATGATTTTGGTAATGTTGTTAATGATCTCGACGTGTTTAGGACAAAGAGAGGGTAGGAAAACAAACTATAATTCACTAGCGAGGAGTTGAATAAAACCAATGGAAAATAGATTAGATACAGAAATCAACGCAAGAAATTAAAATCAGGGATTTTAACTGTTAATGGTAGAACCACAAAATAGAAAAAAAGAAATTATATATATATATATATATATATATATATATATATATATATATATATATATATATATATGTATATATATGTATGTATGTGTATATATATATATATATATATATATATATATATATATATATATATATATATATATATATATATACACACACATACATACATACATATATATATATATATATATATATATATATATATATATATATATATATATACAGTATATACAAGAAAAAACGAAAGGGAAAGATAGATAAGAAAGACAAAGAAAGACAGGATCAAGTTTATGAGATGCGATTAAGGTAACTGCTCCTTCGAGAACTACAAAGTGAAGATAACAGTTCATTAACTTTACTTCCTGCTGTATCGACAAGCACCAACAAAGTCTGAGGGACCAAAATGCGTAAACAAATAAATAAATGGATACTTACATGCTTGTGTTCACGGCTAGATAAGCAAGCATATTCATTGTCTTAGAGTGTGTATAAAACAGTTATATTTTTTCGATGATGAAAATGAATGATAGTTCTGAGATTTCTTCTTGATTATTTTCTGATTTTGATTTCCAGTCTGTGAGCTTCTGAAGCCCTGAAACTGGGACATCAATATTTTCTCAGGTTCAGTGAAGTTTGATAATTGAAAACGGTGGAAACAAGACCTATCTATCGCAACGCTAACCATTCTGCAATCAGTTTTCCTGCTGTGCAATTTGCCCCAATTGTGAGATTAACCTTTATTGTGATTATTGCAAGGATCAGGTGGAATTGATGGGCTATAAAGAACTTCGAATTATTTACATCAAGCACTGTGAAAGTTCCAGAACATGGGAATCTACATTCTTCTTTATGGAATCTATGTTAAAATCACGATTTTCTATCTTGCCTTAACATTTTTTTCTCCCCAATCTATTAGATTTAACACTTAGGCGTTATATCGGGTGTCAAGCCCTTGCCCCCTGTGCCTCAGGTGAGGAAAGTGGCGTTAGTAAAAGTAAGCCTAAGATGGTTAGGCCTAGGGTAACGATATGTAAATATTCATGCCTCCATTGGTATTATTTCACTCAACAACCCCCACTTGTTTGGCGAGAAATAGAGGTCTTAGATTTTTTTTCTTCTGTGTTTGATTTGGCTGGTGTGGTTCATAGGCTTGTATTTCTATTACCGATTTATTTCATCTCATTTTTTAACAGGAAGCTCAGGCTTATCAATCTTGATTCATATTAAAGCATATGTGTTGCAATGAACCTTTATTTTGTCTAAGATATCCTTGCCAGTTTAACTTCCACCCACATTTTATTTATGGGTTTGCCTTTCTTTTTCTTCTTCTTCTTCTTCTTCTTCTTCTTCTTCTTCTTTCAATAGAGTTCACGCCCACAAAACCGCCTATCCATTGAATAGAATGAAGAGTACGTAAGCGTGAAACTAACTAAGGAATGTATTCAGTATTGATAACGAAAGATCATTCGGGTATGAAATGTAGTTCAGTATGTTTATCCACTTGAATTATTCAATCTGGATTAAAATGCTCGCTCTACAGACCACTTCAACCCGACTCTTTTGTCTTTACTACAGTATTTTATTCAATACAAAATTATTTGTATCAAAGGGGGACATGTGATACATAGATAAGCACATGCGAAAATAGATAGATTGAGGGAGATTGATTGACGTATATAGATATATACATTGATAGATAGATAGATATAAAGATAGGTAGATAGATAGATAGGTATAAAAATAGGTAGATAGATAAAAAGATAGACATAGGGATAGATGAAGGTAGATAGATATAAAGATATAAAGATATATGGCGACAGATAGATAGACAGATACAGAAATAGATGGAGAGAGAGAGAAATAATATACAGATAAAGAAACAAAGAGAGAGCGAGAGAGAGAGAGAGAGAGAGAGAGAGAGAGAGAGAGAGAGAGAGAGAGACAGAGACAGACAGAGACAGACAGAGAGAGAAAGAGACAGACAGACAGACAGAGAAAGCAAGAAAGAGAGGAAAAAAAACAACAACGAAACAAGTTCGCACCAGTTTCTTATTTCGAATGCCTTTTGGTGTGATTAATATCCTTCTAAGACATCCAGCGAGACACCCTTCGGCGGTCCAGGGTCTCGAGGGAGAGGGGGAAGCAAGGGAAAAGGGCGAGGTGATGTCGAAGGAGGAGATAAGGAAGCGGAGGAGAGAAGATAGAGGAAGGGGAAGGATAATCTGATGGAGGTGACTTTTCTCCTGATTGACATGATCTTATCTTTTTGTTTAAGTATTTTATCTATTTGTCTTCGCTCAATGCCTTTTTTTACGATGTTCTTACCTTTGCATAAGTCTATTCTTTGTTTGTGTGTTTGTATGTGTATTTGTTTTGGGTATGTTTGTGTGTGTGTGTACATGGAAAAGAGAAAGAGAGTGAGAGTGAGAGAGAGAGAGAGAGAGAGAGAGAGAGAGAGAGAGAGAGAGAGAGAGAGAGAGAGAGAGAGAGATCTTTTTACCTCGTGTTAGCTCGTCCAGTCAAGTAAGCATAGCCCAAAGGTAGAGATGTTTGGAGTACAAAGACAGCTGATGGAATTCTCAACATGTCTCAGACATGATTACAGGTTGTATTGAATTTTCCCAGTGTCTGTTTTTTCGTCTCATATTTTCGCTCTTATATTTGTTGTTTTCTTCTTTTTTTATGCAGAGTGGGAAAGACATTCTTTTTTTGCCTTTATTTTATTGATGTTGTTATCATTCTCATGATGATTACGTGTTTATTACTGTTATTATTATTGTTATTATTGTTATGGTTATTGTTAGAGGCAATTATGTTTTTATTGCTACCTAAAAATGCATTGATGATATATCAGTTGCAATTGATCGATTTATTCTGTTCATTACTTGATGAATACATGAATTTATAACTTATGAATAACTTTATGAATTAGTGAATGAAATACAGATTAGAAATTATAATATCATAATCATGGAATTATGAATGATAATATATTTTCAATCATTATGATAAATGATATATTATTGTAATTATCATATGTAAATTATCATGGAATTATATATAACGAAATTATGTTATTTTTGTGCAAATTCTTAATCAACATCAGTTGTATTTGTTGCATTTCATATGTAATGATTTTATAGATACCTATATACATTTGTATCTCTACACACACACACACACACACACACACACACACACACACACACACACACACACACACACACACATATATATATATATACATATATAGATAGATAGATAGATAAATAGATAGATATATATATATATATATATATATATATATATATATATATATATATATATATATATATAATAGTGAATAGAATAGATGTGTATTTATTCGCGCATAAATTATTCATATGAAGAACAATATCTTATAGGTAAAAAAAAAAGAAAAAAAAAGAAGAAAAGTAATACAGTGGCGTGAGGGGAGAGGGAGAGGAAGCAGCGATAGAGGTGGGAGAGGGGAGGGAAGGAGGAGGGAAGGGGGGGGGGGGAGGGCGCCATAAGATGCCCGGCCTTCCTCCATCCCCACCGCAATATCACTAATGTGACCCAAGACGTTTTTCACTCTCCTTCTCCCCCAGTGCCTCCCCCTCTCTCTCACCCATCTTTCCTCTCCCTCTTCATCTCTCTCTCTTTTACTCACCCTCTTCCTCTCCTTGTTCTCCTCCTCTCTGACTCCCCCCCTGCCCCCCCCCCCTCTCTCTCTCTATTTCTTTCATTCTCTCTCTCTCACTCTTCCTCTCTATCTCTATCTATCTCTCCCTTCTATCTATCTATCTCTCTTTCTCTCTACATATATATCTACCTTCCTATCGACCTATCTATGTACCTATGTATCCTTCTCTCTCTCTCAATTACCTATTTGAAACTCCTCCTCCTCTTTCGCTCTCTCCCATTCCTCCTTCCTTCCCTTCATTCCTCCCCTCCATCTCCTCCCTCCTCTAAACGAGAGAGAAGGGACACAGCACTCCGTATAGATGCTGTCTGCTCCTGAGATTTTCATTTTGGGGAAAAATCCATGAAATTGCGTGCAGAAATTCGAGCATCGTCAAGATTAATGGATCGGCCTTCAGTCCACCATCTTGCATCACTTACATCTGTTTGGTGGATTTACGTCGCGGGAAGAAACCATTTTTTGGATAGAGGAGATACCAAAGTGTTATTTTTCTTTTATATGTATATATAAAAAAAAGAAAGAAAAATAAGGGAAACATGAGTAAGCTGAATAGGTATACCTAGAATTCCTTCTTCCTTCACAATATAAAGAAAAACGTAAGTCCCTCCCGCTTCCGCTTCTTAGCCCATTCAGCGCAGGGCGTGGAAACAGAATGACAACTGGATGGTGATTCAGACCCTGTGCAACACTATAGTTTCATGCTACAAATACTTTGATAAACACAAAATATAATCTCAC
>BOPN01009137.1:0-2500 GCA_017312705.2 Penaeus japonicus | reverse complement strand
TATATAGATATCTTTATATATATTTATATATATATATATATATACATGTACATTTTTCTTCTTAACACTATTTCCTCCTCTTTTTTCTGAGAATCCAAAGAGCTCTTTCTTCCCCTCCTGCTTTCTCCATCTCCCCTCATCCATTTTTCCGTTTCCTCTTCCATCTTCGTCACATTCATCATCGAGGAGAGAACCTCACACCGCCCTTCACTCTCATTCCCTTTCTTCCCAATTTTCCTCACATTCCCCTCATAATCTTCCCCTCCTTCTACCTCTCACTTCCAAATCTCTAATCCTCCTTCTCCCTCGTGAGGCATTTGTTTAACCACCACATGCCTTAATAACAACCATCATCACCCCTTTTCAAAACACTTCCTATCCACCGTTCTCTTCCTGACCCTCGACCCCTCCTTTCCTTCCCCCTTCTTACTCTCTCCTTCCCTCTTCTTACTCTCTCCTTCTCCATCCCCCACTCCGGCCTCCCTATACCTCATTTCACGTCGCGCCCCCCCCCCCTCCCCACCTCCATTCCAAGACCCCCTCCACCTCCTCCTTCTTCCTTCTTCTTCTCCGTCCCCTCTACCTCCACCTCCTCCTTCTTTCTCCTCCCTGTCCCACCCCCTTCCTTCCTCCTACATCTCGCCCCTCCCCCTCCTTATCCCCGCACGCCCTTGCTTTCACACCCACAATACTTCCCCGCGTCCCCCCACCCTACCCACCCCCACCCCAAGAACCTCCCTCCACCCCACCCCCTCCACCCCCCACCTACCCATCCCAAAGACCCCGGCCCCAAGCCCCCACCACCACGTCGAGGTGTTGGCGGGAGAATATATATAGGTTTGAATGGTCTACATTTTCTCAGGGACGCCTGTTGGACGTTGAAGGAACGTCGTGATCAGTAATTTAATGGAAAATTCATGTCTGAGGACTAAGAGCTATGGCTTAGGATGAGAGCATGAAAGGAAGTAGGTAGTGGCGGCGGTGGTGGGGGCGGGGGAGCGGTGGTGGGGGGGCAGGGGAGCGGTGGTGGGGGGCAGGGGGGGATGGGGGATGGGGGAAGAGGGATGGAAGGAAGGAGGGAAGAATGGAGGGAGGGTGAGGGAGATTAAAGGAGGGTGAGGTGGGAGGAAGAGGTTCGGAAGTATAGAATTGGATGTGGAGTTTGAGAGAGAAAGGGGGAAAGAGGGGAGAGGGGAGGGAGAGAAGGAGAAAGAAAATAAGAGAGAGAATGAAATAGATAGATGGATAGTTAAAGAGAGAGAGAGATAAATAGATAGATAGATAGATAGATAGATAGATAGATAGAGAGAGAGAGAGAGAGAGAGAGAGAGAGAGAGAGAGAGAGAGAGAAATACAGTGAAAGACTGAGAGAGAGAGAGACGAATAAGACACAGAATCAGCAAGAAAGGTGGCAAGCAAATGATAATAAAATAGATATTGAAACAAAAAAACAACAACACTGAGACAAGTAAAGCAAATTAGAATAGTTACACATAATATCAAAATCTATTTCCGAAAACAAAAGCGAAGAGGGATTTCGGTTTAATAAGGCGAATGAACGAGAACCGGTGAAATAAAAGTCATATCAAAGGGAAATGTTCAGTGTCCAAGACGTACCAAAGAGAAGCGAAGGAAAGGGGAGAATTGCGTGATGAATAAATGATGATGAATGCGTTGGTGTGATGAGTCTGCATTAATGGTGGAGATCGTGATGATGGTGATGTTAGTGAGACTGTGAAGTAATGTCGACGATAATAGTGATGATAATATTGAGTATGTGATGTATGTAAATATGTGACCTAATGATGAATCTGCATTAGTGATGAAGATCGTGATGATGGTGATTAATGTGAGAATACAATCTTATGCGTTATGTGTCTCGATTATGAGAACGATAATAGTGATGAGTGATGTTGATGATGATGATGAGAATGCGGTTAGACTTAAATATGGTGCTACATTGGTGATGAAGATCGCTATCAATATTACGATGGTGAGAATGTGATGTGATAGTCATGATGATATGGTGAAAACATGATGTAACGTAATTATGAGTCTGCAACAGAGATAACGAGAGTGGTGATGATGATAATAATGTGGTGACAATTTTGCAATAATATATAAGCCTTAATGACTAAAACAATAGGTATTATAGTAGTACATACGATGATAATTGTAGGAGCGATACTAATGGGAATAAAATGAGGAAAGAAAAAATCTTCTTTACATATGAATTCATAAAGAGCCTTTGCTTAATTAAACCGAAGTACTATGTTAGATTAATTGGTAGCATTAAGCAAATGGATAGTGTACACAAACACACACACACGTACGCATAAACGCAAACACACATATATACATATAGTTATACAGATATAAATGCGTCTGTGTGTGTGTGTGTGTGTGTGTGTGTGTGTGTGTGTGTGTGTGTGTGTGTGTGTGTGTGTGTGTGTGTGTGCGTGTGTGTGTGTGTGTGTGTGTGTGTGAGTGTGTGTGTGTG
>BOPN01009136.1:34803-36149 GCA_017312705.2 Penaeus japonicus | reverse complement strand
ATATATGTATACATATATATATAGATAGATAGATAGATATAGATATATAGATATATATGTATATAGATACATAGATAGATAGGGATATAGATATATGAGTGTGAGCAAGTGATTGAGAAGAAGTCTAACACAATATTTGTGACCATCATAACCAAAGTCTGAGATTGGAAGCATGTGAGCTTTCTAGGGGAGAGATATGTGCACACTATTAAATGGGCATTTTATTTAATATACATGGGTAATTAATTTTATAAGGGACATCCTAAATTCAATTACCCAGAACTGATGCATAGGAGATTGTTTTAAATGACTAAAGTATTCCTTAGACGCAGATTCAGATAAATGTGTGATCAAAGACTCAAAGTTACACCAATATGCATACAGTCACACTTAATATACGTTGCAAGGGGAATAAACATCTACAAGGAATGCACTATAATGGAATACAGTGATTATTTTTCTACCGATTGCAATGCAAGAAATTACCAATAAAGAATATCGGTAAGCTGCAAGATCATTTCAAATCGAAGGTACCTAAATTCCACATTATTTTGGTCTCTTTAACTTTCTTATCAAGAAAAGCATCTGCATATATATAGTCTCTACCCTTCTTTTTTATGCAATATTTAAAAAAAGATAGGATATGATATGTAGATAGGATATGATATGTAGATAGGATATGCCTTACCTTATGAATGAGGTAATTTAAATCATAATGAATTTTTGTTTAAGCTGATGGTGCTCTATTTAAAGCATTGCTCTCTTTACAGCAACTCCATAGGGGAATAGAAAGTGTGTCTATTTTCATTGAATCGGAATACATAGTGCAATTGATACCATAGATATCCAGTATTGACAATAAATGAGGTTCAAATGACATTTTTTTGCATAAAGAGTAATAATCGAAAAAGAATGGCGATGTGTTTATTGTTTTCATTTTTAGTCCTATTGTTATCATGGTAGAATTGTTATCATTGTTATTGTCAACAGTTTCTTCATCGTCACTTTAATTGGCAATATCTTAATAAATTTATTGATATCATCACGATTATCATTATCAACATCAACAGTAATATCATCTTCACTATCATTTCAAAAATGTTCATTACCGCTGTCATCATTACTATAACTTGCAATTGCTGTCGTTGCAAGCACGATACATTTTCCAGGAAAATAATGTTATTTGCTGATGTTTTGATTCACTGATAACGATGTAGCATTTTCAAAACCTGTCAGAGTGCAAGTGGCATATTAGCATTTAGAGAATGGACAGTGATTATAGATAAAACAATATGTTGATTAGATTATATGGGATATTGTGATGCTACATTGATGAAATATATTTT
>BOPN01009135.1:5000-10000 GCA_017312705.2 Penaeus japonicus | reverse complement strand
CCTCCCACCCTCACTTCCTCCCCCTCCCTCCTCTCCTCCTCCCTCCCCCAGCATCCCACCCTCTCTCTCTCTCTCCTTCCCTTCCCTCCCTCTCCCTCTCCCCCCCTCCCCTCCCCCCCCTCCTCCCACCCTTCCCTCCCTCCTCTCCACCCTCACTTCTTCCCCCTCCTTCCTTTCCACCTCCCCCTCCCTCCCTTTCCCTTCTCCCAGAATCCCCCCAGCATCGCCACCCTCTCTCTCTCCCTCCCTCTCTCTCTCCCTCTCTCTCTCTACCAAGATGTGAAACAACCCCACAAGGCGCTCGTTCACATCGCCATATGGAGAGGAAATAGTCGGGGGGCGAAACTGTCTAAACATTTCACGAAGCATTTTACTACAGATCTATATCTTTGGGATGATCAGAGGGGAGGCGACATACATGTGGTTTCTGCAAATTAGATATTAAAAAAAAGGGGGACTGAGGTACCTTCAACGTTATAACCACGTCTATCTATCTATCTATCTGTCTATCTCTATGTCTATGTATGCATGTGTCTGTATGTGCGTATATAATTGTGATAAAAGCGTGTATACATTGACGATAATAAGAGGTAATCTTCATATTCATAATAAGAAAGAGTAAAAAAAAAAAAAAAAAAAAAAAAAATCACAAAAAATCACCGCCGTATTTAAATATAGTCTAAATATTTCTTTTGATTGATCTGTTCATTACATTCCCGGCGTTTCTTTTGCGTCATAACACACCTGTCTGTGTGACCTGCCACAAAGTCTGCTCTCGTCTGCCTATCCTCTACTTTCTTTCTCTTTCCTTTTTCTTCGTCTGCCTAATTTATTCTTCTTCTTTGTGTTTTCTTTGTTTGTGTGTTCTTTTTTTGTGATTATTTTCATTTTTTACTTTTTTTTCGTGTTTTTGGTTGTGGTTTTTGGTTAGTTTCTTTCTTTTTCTTCTTCTTCTTCTTCTTTTTTTCTCTCATTCTCTCATTCTCTCTCTCTCTCTCTCTCTCTCTCTCTCTCTCTCTCTCTCTCTCTCTCTCTCTCCATCTATCTATCTATCTCACTCTCTATTATCAGTTCCCACCTCTATCTCTTTCTTATTTATTTTTCACATCTCCCTATCTCCCCCTCTTTCTCTTTCCCTCCTACGTATCTTACCCTCTCTCTACCGCCCCCCCTCCTCTCTCTCTCTTTTTTTTCTACATCCCTCACTCAGTCACCCCTCCCTCTTTTCCTGCTTCTCCTATTCCTCATTCTCTCCCTTCCCCTCTCACTCTCGCTATATATAGTATATCTCCTTTCTTCTCTGACCCGCCTTTCTCTCTCTCTCTCTCTCTCTTATTCTTTCTCTTTCTCTCTCTCTCTCTCTCTCTCTCTCTTCCTCTCCCTCTATCTCTCTCTCTCCGTTTCTGTCCTTGATCCTCCCTCTTCTTCTCCCTCTCCCTCTCCCCCTCCTCCTCTCTTCTCCCTTCCCCTTCCCCCTCCCTCTATCTCTCCCTCCCCCATCTCCTCGCCTCTCTCCATTTCTTACATCTCTGCTTCTCCGCCCTCCCGTCACCTCGCCTCTTCCATTTTTATCCTACCTGCGTCGACTGCAGGCACTCATAACCCTCTCGTTATCCTCACCAAGTCTTGTGTTTTCGCTTCTTGATAGAGATAATAATATGAACAGGTGTGCTTTTGGGCGAATCTCCTTCATCGACTTGTCAAATGTATTCTTGAAGTTGAATCATAAGTCGTTTGTTCTTGGGAGTGTTAGAGAAAATAGATGGTTATATGCGTGTGTATAGAATTCTCTCGCTCTCTCTCTCTCTTTTAGGGTTCGTTTTTGTCTTTGTTTTTCTACTTATGTGTTTATTTGTTTGTCTGTCTCTGTCTGTTTACTAGTGTTCTCTCTCTCTGCCTCTGTCTCTGTCTCTGTCTGTCTGTCTGTCTGTCTGTCTATCTCTCTCTCTCTCTCTCTCTTTCTCTCTCTCTCTCTCTCTCTCTCTCTCTCTCTCTCTCTCTCTCTCTCTCTCTCTCTCTCTCTCTCTCTCTCTCTCTCTGGACTTAGGTATCTATCTACCTATCTATCTATCTCTGTCTATCTCTCTCTCTCTCTCTCTGGACTTGGATATCTATCTACCTAACTATCTACCTATCTATATCTATATCTATATGAGTATGTTTATGTATAAAGAATTGTGATGTAAATTTTCGTAGTTGTTTACTCTTCCTTCTCTCTCTAATCATGACTTTTCACCCCCTCATATTCCCCTCTGCCCTCGACTTCTCCCTTCCCCTCGACCCCACCCTCGTCAGGGTTTTCCCCGTAACGTGTCACTCTCGCAAAAACAACAACAACAACAAAAACAACCACGCTTTCGGGTAAAAGGTATTAAGACTCAGGTGAAGAGGGGGGAGGTGGGGGCTGAGGGAGGGGGAGGGTGAGGGAGAGGAGAAGGGAGGAAGAGAGGGAGATAGGGACGAGGGGGAGGGGAGGGGGAGGAAGAAGAGAGGGGGGAGGGGGAGGAAGAAGAGAGGGATACGGGGCTGAGGGAAAGGGGGAGGGGGAGAGGAAGGGAGAGGAGGAGGATGAAGAAGAGGAGGGTGGTGAGGGGGAGAGGATGAGGAAAGGGAGAGGTTGAAGGTGGAGGGAGAGGATGAGGGAGAGGGGGAGACTGAGGGAAAGGGGAAGAGTCAAGGTGAGGGAGGGGGAGGAGGTAGGAGGAGAGATGGCTGAGAGTCGAAATGAGGGTAAGAGGTTTTAAGAGTAAGATGTTGATTTTGTTATTGTTATTTTTGTAAAAACAGTAATTCTTATTATCATTATAATTATAATAAGCTTTATGTAAAACAGTTAATATTTCATGTCCTGAATATGACTATATAAATACGCGTGCACACACACACACACACACTGTAGCCTAGCCTATATAGACAGATACAAGTGTACACATTTTTTCTCTAAATTTATGACTGATAAGAGAGTATCTGTCTTCAAAAGCCGAAGAAAAAAACACAAGGGCTACCTGGGCACTAACCAGGCAGGCTGTAGCTTCCACTAACCATTTCTGTATCTTTTTACAGGTAAGTTTGGGACACCGGCCAAGGAGGCGTCAGAGGAAAAATGTCTTAAAGTGTAAAAGAGTGAGTAATAGTAAACCCCCTGTGAACCGTGTTTGAACTAAAATTCAAGTTGCTGTTTGTTCATTTGTAGGCCACTTTAGGGCGTTCAAAACAAGTATGTGAATTATTCCCACTTGGTGGAGGTTATTTGATGTTTTATGTGTATAAAAACGTGTGACAAGTTAATTGGCTTAAATACTTTTTCGTGGTGAATGACATGTATTAGATGTTTACGGGTCATAAGTACACTCCGTTTTCTATGCTTGTTCTCAAGGAAACACAAGTATCTCGCTGCTTTTCTTTTTTCTCTTCTTTATTTACTCCGTTTTTACCTCAGCTCAAGATGGCAAAGGCACATCATTCCCATTAATTATCAGATACTAGAGCTTTTATCCCCACATCTTTACCAGTACTAGCATGAATCCTGATCTTTCCACCTTGTTCAGAGGTCGCCACGCCTGCTGCACCGCCGCCGCCATCATCCATCCCTCGTATGTCGCGTGACGTCACCCAGCGATCACCGTTGTGTCACGTGTCTTAATTTAAACCCGCGAAAGGTTTTCACCTTCCACTGGACGGACCCAATAATATTTCTTGACTTGCCATTTACACATCAGGCTGATTTAAAAGGAGAACGGTCTCCTCCTCGCCACCTAACCTTTGCCAACAATAAACATACATATATATTTTTGTTAGATTTTGCTCTCAGGTGAAAATAATAAAGAGTACTGAGTCTGCCATTGGTCGCCAGACTTAACACTCTCGCGACGCCGACTGTCTGAGCACAGCGCGGCCCGCCGCAGCAGGTGATTGTGTCTACAAAGGTTTCATGTGGGATGGCAGGGGGGATGTATACATGTTAAAAAAAATTGAATAGGTCGTGTGGAGGTTAGCGTAAAATATACACACAAAAAAGAAGGAGAAGAAGAAAATAATGCTGTAAGATATTTGTTGTTGCGATTTTATCTTAGGAAGAAAGGAGAAAGGAAGAGAGAAGTAAGAAGAATAGTGTGATGGAGACAAGAGAGAAGAGGGAGATGGGGAGAAGAGAGACCGAGAGAAAAGAAAGATGGAGAGGAGAAGAAGAAAAAGAAAAAAAGACGGAGAGAGGAGATAAAAGAAAGAAACGTAAACGAAGAAAAGAGCGAAGAGATAGACCGAAATAATAGAGAGAGAAGAAAAAGAAGAAAGACAGAGACGAAGAATAGAGATAGAAAAATTAATATAAAAGAGCGAAAAGAAGAAGAGAGAGACAAGATAAACGAACAAAAATTAAAAAAAAGCAAGCAAAGAAAATAAGAAAGAAAAAAAAAAAAGCATCCAACAGCGAAGAAATAAGAGAGACACCGCGATCCCTTCAGAGGCTCGCGCGCCAGATCAATATTTGTCCGAAACGAGTCAACGAGTCATGGTGCTTGCTGTTTACCTTTTATGAGTCTTTTACATATTGGCGGCTAGTGCTGAATGGAGGCAACCGGTTCCTTAGCTTGCGGTGACAGCCCTTCCTTGCGCGTTGGCTCTTTGCTTTTGTGAAGTTCGTGTTTGCTAGTCTCTTTTTAAGTGGTCAGTGCTTATGAATGGCTATTTCATGTTGGTTAAGAATCTCTGTTGGTTTCCCAATGCTTGCGGATGATTATATATTATTTTGATTGAGGGTCTCTGTTGATGGTTTGTGCTTGCTGTTGATTAGGAATCTCTGTTGGTGGTTAGTGCTTGCTGTTGGCTATTTCATTTTGATTAAGCTTCTGTTGGTGTTCAGTGCTTGCATCTAACCATATCATTTTGATTAAGCTCTTGCTGGTGTTCAATGCTTGCGGCTGGCTATTTCATGCTGATTAGACAAGGTTTTCTTTCAGGCAATTCTTCTCTAGAGATTAGTAAGTGTTTACGGGTTAGTT
>BOPN01009134.1:32500-33979 GCA_017312705.2 Penaeus japonicus | reverse complement strand
ATATATATATGTATGTGAAACCATTTATGCGTAAAAAAGGACGATCACTGTGATTGTTTGCCTACAACTATGAGTGACAAATACTGTTTTATGTATTAATGCATGAATAATATTAAAAGCTATTGACATCATTGGAAAGGGATCATTTCCACTGGATACCGGCTTATGGTGAGACAATTTGGACCGTGCATAAACTGTACAGGAAGTTGATATGGCAACATCTCAAACGCCGGGAGCTATATACATGAAACAAAAAACAAAAACAAAACAAAACAAAAAAACGAAAAACTAACCTTAATCAAATAACCCAAACATAAAGATGTCAATCATAGCGATAATCATATGATGGCTGGTAATTTGCAATAGAATTCTGGTGGCTGGAATGAAGGTTGTGGCTTTCGTGAAAAGCCTTTTTTTCTTTCACTGTTTCGTTATTGAAACCCTATATTGGCTGTGTTCATTTCTAAAAACGAATATCTCGGAACCCTCTACTTTTGGTTCTATCTTCACCTTACTTCCTATTTTATTTTGTCTCCGTTTCTTTTAATATCCTTCATGAGTTAATGTTTGCAACAATATGGAGCTGGACTCTACACGTAGTATCGATGTCTTCAATCACCAGTCGGGCGCAGATACTATCTGGAAATGAGCAACCTTCCAGATTGTGACTCCAATGACTTTTTTCCTAAATCTGTTTTGCAGCAACCAAATCCTTCCTTCCCTCCAAACATGCAGATTTGTAAATGGAAGAAAATCCATCATCCTTATTCATCATTAGCTGAAGCTTGCGGTCACTATAGTGGGCGTCTGAAACATCCTCGCAGCGTTTCTTGTCAATAAAACTGCGATACATCACGCAGGCAATAACGGTGGCAACGTCTGATGCTGATCTGTCGAGGGCAAGCGAGCATCTTGCATATAATTCCATTGCTACCTCTGACTGCCTTACCCCTCTTTGACACAGTTAACTCAACATTTAATTATATAATAAAAAAAAAACAAGACCACTCTATACAGCATTGGTTTTAATACTGCCTATGTATACCATCCAGTTTTCTTATATTCTCATATCAAACAGTATTTTAACACATCTCTCAATTTCACCCAACTTTATTTGTGAGTATCGTCCATATTCGCACTGCCTGCAAATATAGGTTTAGAATTTCACTTGCTCTAGATCTTCAAACACAATTAAAACACGGATGTTATGGCTATCCGTTATCATAATTTAATGTCTGTCTCTAGGAGAATGGGTTTGATCACAACTCTTAACCAATAGAGAAGACAGGAGTGGCAGCTATTGGGGTAACACTGTCTGTGCATATGGCATATTTCCCAAATACTATAGTTTCAAACTTCAAAAGTCAACAGTTAATCAAAATCCATTTTACCACATCTTCATTCATCTACA
The DNA here is from genome assembly GCA_017312705.2 of Penaeus japonicus. Taxonomy (NCBI): domain Eukaryota; kingdom Metazoa; phylum Arthropoda; class Malacostraca; order Decapoda; family Penaeidae; genus Penaeus; species Penaeus japonicus. The sequence continues at coordinate 32,568 of BOPN01009134.1, read as the reverse complement.
AATTCCTTGACATGAACTGTGAATGGATATGCAAATAACCAATCATTTCTTGAATTTAAAAAAATATA
>BOPN01009134.1:7500-10000 GCA_017312705.2 Penaeus japonicus | reverse complement strand
GGACCACATATCGAAGCAACGAAACTTTTTTTTTACCGTGAAACTTGCGAAGGACCCATTTCTTGCCCAATCCAGGATCGCCAGCCAGGCCATACGGTCACTCGACTCTCTGGGGATAATCATGCACATCAGCTTGGCTCTTGCAGAGCCAACCTTGTATAGAGGAGGACCGTTGGGACGACGAAGAAAGTCGCGGCTCGAGCAGATCGATCAAAAGCGTCGTGAAAAAGTCGAGCCGCGGCCTGGTCTGGCGGCGCACCAAAAGCAACCCTCGTGGCTGGAAACGATGATGGGTGGATGCGGCAATGCGTCATCCAAGGCATCAGCCTCTCGGATTGATTAATGGCTTTAGTACAGCACTGTGGGTAGAAGAGGAGACTTGGCTGGTGTACCTGGGTAGATTAAGGGTACATTAAAAGTAGATCTGCAAAAAAGAGAGGACTTGGGGGAAGGTTATGGTTGATAAGGGGATATAAGTCACGAATAATTTTGCTGCAGACTGGCAAGTGTGCAATAAAATAATTTGATGAGGGCTGACTATTGTAGACGGATAGATAGAGAGTAGATGAGGGTATGTTGAATAGATTGTCAGGGTAGGGTAAGTAGATATCTTAAACAGTGAGATAAGGTTTGACTGAAAGTAGCGGTGGAGGTATGCACTCTGTGAATACCTTGGACGTTGTTTAGAGTTGATGAATAAATGAACTTAATAATTCAAGCTGACCTTAGTTAAGACACCTTATCATGTGTATGTATGTCAGTTAATTGTCGATTTGGCCTCAATACCACCTATTTGGTTACCGGAATACAAAGAGGGTATTTTCTTTTGTAGTATACTTAACCGATGTTTTTTTTTTCATCTATTGTAATTTTTATTTTCAGTTTTTACTTTTACTTTGACTTATAGTACCTATTTTGATTTCGAGCCCTATAAAGAAAGACGCCCAAGTCAAGTTTGCTCTAAAAAGAATGCTGTGCCTCTTGGGCCATCTGGATATTGACAAATCAATGTCGTCTGACAGCGTCACTGGTGGTGCTCTCAGGTTCAGAGGCAGAATTAACAATCTTTTTGTACTTTTCTACTTTGCACACACACACACACACACACACGTGTGTGTGTGTGTGTGTGCGTGTGTGTGTGTATGTGTATATACTAATTCATATATACACACATATACAATCATATATGTACATGTGATATAAGCAAAGTCAAGGGTCAGCTCAACTTTATCATTTTTCTTTCATCTTCATGACAGATATTGTAACGTGTTATAATACCAAACAGGTAATTACAATGACATGGTACTAGGCTTGTATAATAAACACCCACACACCCACACATATATATGTATATACATATGTGTATATATATATATATATATATATATATACATATATATATACATATATATGTATATATATATATATATATATATATATATATATATATATATATATATATATATATATATAGAGAGAGAGAGAGAGAGAGAGAGAGAGAGATGTATATATACATATTTATGAATATACATGTATGTATATATATATATATATATATATATATACACACATGTGTATGTATATATATATATACATATATATACATATATATACACATACATACATACACACACACACTAACACGTGTATGGTAAATTTTCCGAATAATGCCGCGTTACTAAATACCACAAAGGTGATATCGATGGATTCCTCTCGCCCTCCACTACTCATATACAGTGGATATAATCCGCGATTCCATGAAGTAGATAGGGGAAATTGCGGTTAAATAAATGAATAAATTGCATTGATATTTGACACAAATGTACCTACCTTAGTTTCACCATATATCTGTCTATTGTAAAATAAAAATGTTAAAGAAGCGTTTTTTACGATTTACTCACCCGCATGGCGTACCGTGGGTACGAAGAGACTTCTGGCGGGAATTCAGAATACTCTGTTTTCGAGATATTTTAATCTACAAAATCCTAACCTATCGATCATCCTAACTAGTTTTGAAATTAGCCATAGCAAAGGGGGATGCTTCGCCACCACCCCACCTCCTGGACCCCCGCTTTTTATATCACTATAGCTTAGACTGGTTCCTTATTAAGCGGTGACATTTTGAATACATCGTCCACGTGTATGCTGCGTCGTCAATGTATCTTCCGCACCGGACCCAATGCCGCAAACACACACGCGCTCAGGTCTTCACAATGCAACAACCGACTCGAAACTCGCTCGAAATAACAATAAGGAACATGAAAGCTCTGCGATTGGCCAGTCGATCTAAGGTAGCTCTCATTGGCTGTCTATACAGGAGCTATGGAGATAATGAAGACGAGGGCTAAGGCTGTGATGAATATTTTTCTTTCAATCTTTTTATTGTTCAAACGTTTCGAAGAACTTAAGTCTTCATCTTCAGTGCAAGAATAAATCATGTTTGGACAAACAAACAAACAAACAAACAAACAAAAACGTAAAGAAATGTCACAGCGTTGAT
>BOPN01009132.1:0-2500 GCA_017312705.2 Penaeus japonicus | reverse complement strand
ATCTTTTATACAAAACTCTGCTTTTTGAGTCTGTAAGCTATACCACTCACTCTCAAGTGGAATTATATCCTTATTCAGGCTAATGGCTTGCATGAATTAAATGTAATTTTAAAAAGTAGGCCTATGACCTTTTTTTCTTTGTCACCGGGACACAAATTCGTATTATGCACCAACCTATTGTGGGAAGTGTCCGTTTTTATATATTTTTGCCTTTCGTTTTATATACACCATAGGTTTACTTTGTATTGATTTATTATCCATCACGTTTGTATATCTTTTTGCCTAGACATCGTGAGATATTTTAAAACAGTTTTACAGTTTCTCTCTGCCAAGTCAGTAGTCCTTCCTACCTTCACTCTCTGTATACACACACACACAAATACATACACACACACACACACACACAAATACATACACACACACACACACAAATACACACACACACACACACACACAAATACATACACACACACACACACACGGACACACACACGGACACACACACACACACACATCCTATCTCCCCTACCACCCTTCATGCACACACACATCACCCCCCCCCCCCCAATGACCTCAAGCTCTCTCAACGGAGATATCAAAGCCACTCACACACTTCAATTCCCTGGTCGTTTATGTGATTGATTAGTGACGTTCGGTTCACTTCACTTGACACTTTGAGGAAGGTCAAGTGTTATGTATGTGAGGTATATGTGTGAGGTATGTGTATCTGTATGTGTATGTGTATGTGTATATGTATGTGTATGTGTATGTGTATGTATATGTATATGTATATGTATATGTATATGTATATGTATATGTATATGTATATGTATATGTATATGTATATGTATATGTATATGTATATGTATATGTATATGTATATGTATATGTATATGTATATGTATATGTATATGTATATGTATATGTATATGTATATGTATATGTATATGTATATGTATATGTATATGTATATGTATATGTATATGTATATGTATATGTATATGTATATGTATATGTATATGTATATGTATATGTATATGTATATGTATATGTATATGTATATGTATATGTATATGTATATGTATATGTATATGTATATGTATATGTATATGTATATGTATATGTATATGTATATGTATATGTATATGTATATGTATATGTATATGTATATGTATATGTATATGTATATGTATATGTATATGTATATGTATATGTATATGTATATGTATATGTATATGTATATGTATATGTATATGTATATGTATATGTATATGTATATGTATATGTATATGTATATGTATATGTATATGTATATGTATATGTATATGTATATGTATATGTATATGTATATGTATATGTATATGTATATGTATATGTATATGTATATGTATATGTATATGTATATGTATATGTATATGTATATGTATATGTATATGTATATGTATATGTATATGTATATGTATATGTATATGTATATGTATATGTATATGTATATGTATATGTATATGTATATGTATATGTATATGTATATGTATATGTATATGTATATGTATATGTATATGTATATGTATATGTATATGTATATGTATATGTATATGTATATGTATATGTATATGTATATGTATATGTATATGTATATGTATATGTATATGTATATGTATATGTATATGTATATGTATATGTATATGTATATGTATATGTATATGTATATGTATATGTATATGTATATGTATATGTATATGTATATGTATATGTATATGTATATGTATATGTATATGTATATGTATATGTATATGTATATGTATATGTATATGTATATGTATATGTATATGTATATGTATATGTATATGTATATGTATATGTATATGTATATGTATATGTATATGTATATGTATATGTATATGTATATGTATATGTATATGTATATGTATATGTATATGTATATGTATATGTATATGTATATGTATATGTATATGTATATGTATATGTATATGTATATGTATATGTATATGTATATGTATATGTATATGTATATGTATATGTATATGTATATGTATATGTATATGTATATGTATATGTATATGTATATGTATATGTATATGTATATGTATATGTATATGTATATGTATATGTATATGTATATGTATATGTATATGTATATGTATATGTATATGTATATGTATATGTATATGTATATGTATATGTATATGTATATGTATATGTATATGTATATGTATATGTATATGTATATGTATATGTATATGTATATGTATATGTATATGTATATGTATATGTATATGTATATGTATATGTATATGTATATGTATATGTATATGTATATGTATATGTATATGTATATGTATATGTATATGTATATGTATATGTATATGTATATGTATATGTATATGTATATGTATATGTATATGTATATGTATATGTATATGTATATGTATATGTATATGTATATGTATATGTATATGTATATGTATATGTATATGTA
>BOPN01009131.1:32500-36183 GCA_017312705.2 Penaeus japonicus | reverse complement strand
TATATGTAAACATTATGAAGTAACTATGTACCTTTCTTATATGTGTATGTAAATAACAAAAATAAAATTATTATTCTGTTTATACAAATCTTTAATTTACCTACCTATATCTTCATTATGGGAAAATAAATAAATAATTGAATGAATAAATGTCCCATGTCTACATGGTGGAAAAAAAAAGTATATATACATATATATATATGTATAAATATGTATATATATATTTATATATATACAGGTGTCGAAGTTAGGCCAGCGATATTAAGTGTAAAATGATGCAAATTCACTCATCCATGGTGGTACAACACAAGGTGAAAATATCTTTGAAAATCTAGACTGCATATACCAACGAAATAGAAATTAAAAATTGCCCGTTATAGAAAATTAAAATAAATAAATTATACCAGCTAATATAGAGATTTGCGAGTATAAAAGACAGTATGTTCGAATATTTTCCAATATCATCCAAGTAAACTAATAGATAATGAGTCAAACATCGCATCCACGTACCCATAGATACCACACCAGTGTCAGTGTCAAGGATCAACTTCCTTTCAACATCTGGCCTGAGTAAAATTCCATTCCCAGTTTGTTGTACATTATACTATAGAATCACATATGTTATGAATTCAGTGTTCATAAACAATCATTCAACCCCAAAAGGATGCCCAATCTCAAATGATGGCGACCCTCACGGCTACGGCCGCATAGGGACGCTCATACGGAACGGAGGCCAACTATTCCCTACTATATATATTTAGGAAATCATAATGCATGGACACATTATAGTCTCCTGACTAAATTACTTACCCCAAAGAAATGATTAAGACCACTAGGTGGGGATATCCCTCTTGAATATGATTTCCTTCTTAAGTATGATTTCCCAGTCAAGACAATAAAAGATCCCCTGGTCACAGCGGCGATCAGGAGTCGGTTTTTTAGTTCACAATCGCCTTGAAAAGAATATTAAGGAACTCAACAATGTGAGCGAAAGAGTAGCTTCTGTAATACTTAAACTAAACGACAGATATAACCTAAACATTATCCAAGTATACGCTCATACCTGCAGTCATAGTGATGAGGAGACAGCTTTTTTGAAGATGTGCAAGCAACTACCGATAGAGCAAAAACCCATTTTACCGTGATTATGGGGGATTTTAATGACAAGATAGGGATATGTTAAGATGGGTAAACCCCGGATAGGAAACATGGAAGAGGAACCAGAAATGAAAGAGGGCAAAGGCTAGTAGAATTTGCCGAAGCTCGATCCCTTAAAATTACATTCTCCGAAAAGAGACCTGAAAGGAAATGGATTTGGAAGTCGCCATCCGGCATTAAAAACGAAATTGACTTCATAATCACCAACAGGCGCGACATTGTACAAGACATAAACGATATCAATATATATATATATATATATATATATATATATATATATATATATATATATATATATATATATATATATATATATATCGACCAAATGAACAACCAGTTCAGTGAGATATTAAAGGAAGCTGCACTTGATATAGGTGGTAAAGACGAAAAATATAAGTTCAGTAAGCTATCGGTAGAGACAAAGAAGCTTATAAAATAGTGTAGGGACATGAAAATTTCATCAGTCAGAGACAAAATATAAGCAGCAGGGTTGACTAAGATGATAAACAAGAAGAAAAGAGATGTGGGGAAATTTAACAAACGAAGAATAAATGAAACTGCTTTCGGATACTAGCCTTAAGCCAACAAAGAGGCTTGGAATAGGGAACACTAGATATATGCAGTAAAGGAAACCTAATAGAGAGGTCACATACAATAAGAATTGAATCATCAAAGTAATAAAATACTTATATTGGGACTTATACCACGAATGGAGGCAGACACAACAAATGGAGACGTTCTAAACATTACGGTAGAGGAAGTAAAAAGACTTGAAAAGAAGAAAAACACTAATAGTAGATGGCATTAGTGTAGATCTTATTCAAGATGCAGGAGAGATTGCGGCAGTTAAACTGGCCAATCTTTTCAACAAATGTCTAAGCGATAGTAAAACTCCGAAATCCTGTAAAAGCTAATATAATTTTAATACACAAAAAGGGGGACACAAAAGACCTAAAGAATAAACGACCTATAAGCATCCTTTTAGTAATCTATAAAGTGTGCAAAAAAGCATTGATAATGTGCCCAATATATTTCATTTGCTGTTCTTTCACTTCGTTGAGAAGTGTCTGAGCTATGTCTGTCGTTACTTTCTCAATTGTTCGTTTTTCTATCCAGCTAATTCTTTACATCCTCCTTGAACTGGCCAATCTTTAACAAGTGACTAAGCGATGGTAAAACTCCGAAATCCTGGAAAAACGCAAATATAAATTCAATACACAAAAAGGGGGACACAAAAGACCTAAAGAATTACCGACCTATAAGCCTCCTCTCAGTAATCCATACTGTGCAAAAAAAAAAAAATCATCACAGCTCGCATCTACTTCTTCATGTTCCATGCTTTATAGCGTTGGCGACCACAGCTCTCCAAACATCTCTAATTTGGCACCAGTGTATGAGTTCTATATTGTCCCTTGCTTCTGTCCACTTCTTGATAGTCTCCATTTCTTTTTATATTTGTCTCCCTCTTGCCCGTTTTCCTTCTGTTCTTCCTTTTAGGATTTGATGCTTTAACTCGTTAGCTCTGATAATGTGCCCTAAAAATTTCATTTGCTGTTCTTTCACTTCGCTGAGAAGCTGTCTCTTCCATACTACGTCTGTCATTACTTTCTCATTTGTTCGTTTTTCTGTCCAGCTAATTCTTTCCATCTTCCTTAAACACCACATTTCAAAACTTTCTATACATTTTTGGTTATCTTTGGTTAAATTCCAAGTTTCGCACCCATATTTCAAGACGTAACATTTTAATAATCTAGCTCTTATACTAAATTACATTTTCCTGTTTGTGAGAATGTTTCTTATTTTTGCAAACGCTTCTTTTGCTGCCCCTATCCTTCTTTTAATTTCAACATTACTACTTGAATTTTCGGTTATGAAACTTCCTATGTAACCAAGTTTGTTTACTTGTTGTAACACGTTGTCTGCTATTTTAAAATTGCATCTCAGTGTATTTTTTTTTCTTTGATGTTACTATTATATATGTTTTCTTACTGTTTGAGGTAAATCCCATTTTCACGGTTTCAGCCACGACTATATCTACTAGTGTCTGCAGATCCTTTTCATTTGATTCTATCGGTGCAGTGCCATCTGCATATCATACTGTATGTTGATGCCTTTGCCTCCAATGTTGATTCCCGGTAGGTTGTTTAATTTCCTTAGAATCATTTCACTGTAGAGAGAAAATAAATCTACAGACAGGACGCATCCCTGCCTGACAGCTCTTTTAATATTTTGCCACTCACCTAGTTCTCCTTCATGTCTAATTGTTGCTTCTTGTTCCCAATAAATATTTCTAATAATGCTCAGATCCCTTCCATCTATTAAATTGGATTGGAATTTTAATAATTTCTCGTGTTGAACTTTATCAAAAGCTTTTGTGAAATCTATAAAACATATGTGCGGGTCTTGTTGCATCTCTATTGCTCTTTCTATTATTGTTCTTAGTAGGTACCCTTCTTTCTCCAATCTCTGCTTTTACTCTTTGCTTTGCTTTGTACATTAAGATTCTTCAGAGGATGTTGATAATA
>BOPN01009130.1:35000-36184 GCA_017312705.2 Penaeus japonicus | reverse complement strand
GAGGAGAGAGCACTTAAAGAGTCACCACAAGAGAATTCACTCTAAGGAAACAAGCCATATGTGAGATCTGCAGTACAGCAAACTCCCTAAAAGGTAATCTGTTTTAGCACATGAGAATAGATACTTGGAGTGCAAATGGCGCATGTATCCGGTAGTGTACAGAATCAAGGTTTAACGTTCATTTTAAGTAGTTGAAAACGTAAATACATAAGCTAAGTAAATAGAGAAAATAATATGTGAATAGCTCAGAGTGCATTCTCAGAGGTTCATTTTGGCTGCTAACTAAAGAATTAATATGAGATACGTAGTAAATTGGGTGGTCGGAGTTATGTCCTTTTAAGGTGAAAAAAAACAAAAACGATAGAGCCAGATTAGTTGGGATTTGTGTTGTCGGAATTGTATGAGGGAAATACTGCCAGGCGTATGATGTAACCAATATATGATGCAATTGGTAGTCCTTAAATCTTTAGTGCATTTATTCAAAGATTACAGAAATAGCACGGTAGGGTGGGAATGCATCAGAAAGTTTAAACTATATCAGGTTAATGTGATCGCCCGAAGAGGCATTCAGTAGTACTCCATTTACGTTCTTACTGTGTCTTATTCATGACAAGGTTGGATATTATATCTTTCCTTAAATATGCTTATAGACATAAACATAACGTAGCACCGTTGTACCATAAGCACTGCCGTCCAGATACCCATTCCTAAAACTGTTTAAAGAACTCCCCACTGCTAACGCAACCAACTTTCCAATTCCAACTCGAACGCAGGCTGGCGACTCTCCTGCCAAGGAAACCTCAGCTCGACTGCACGGCGGTGACCTGAGGCTTCCCAGGGCTTCCCCCTTCCCTTCTGACTCACTGGTTAAATGCTTGTTACAATTATATGAACTAAAGAGCTAAAGCATGTGCTACGAGTAATGAGCATGGTAATAGCAATAGTAATGATACTGTTGCTATTAATATTAACATTATAAATATTTGAATTACTACTAATAATATCGCTATTAAGATTATTATGAATATTATCTTTATTTAAATCACTATTGATATTATCTTTATTAATATTATTATTATCATTATAATTATTGAAATTATTATCATTAAAATTATTATTATCATTATAATTATTGAAATTATTATTATCATTATAATTATTGAAATTATTATTATCATTATAAT
>BOPN01009130.1:0-2500 GCA_017312705.2 Penaeus japonicus | reverse complement strand
CACATATATATATACATATATGTGTGTGTGTGCGTATTCGTGTGCGTGTGCTTGCGCTTGTGCATGCGTGTATGTATATGTATATGTATGTATGCATATATGTGTATATATGCCAACTTCCTCTCTTTTGAATACATATTGCATTGCCATTTATCGGCGCCGATGGATCTCATACTGGCTTTATGAATTAAATAAGCAATAAATCAATCAGCAATTGATGGCAGTAACAATAGTGGTTGATAACAGGGATCATGGCATGGCGTGATTAGATGCCCTAGGTGTGACCCTGTTATATATTTTGTATGTAGTCGCCAGTGTCGGAACTTTATGATATAGTTCTATTTTGCCAGTACTGTTATGTTTATTCATCTTTTAAATTTAATTTCAAGCACACAAATGTAAGCTTAGTGTTAGAAACGTTACGTTCCAGTCGGCAATCATTTAAGAATGACGAGAGAATAGTAGTCAGTGGGGAGGTCTTGTCAGTGGGCATCCATTGTTGTAGACTGCCAATGGCTGCATTAGAATAGGTATGAGCGGCGTGTCCTTTCTTCTTGTGATGGCCCTCCCCCTCCCCCCTCCCTCCCTCCCCGCCCAATAATTTACCTTTCCATCTTCGTCTGTTCCGCATACTGATGTTTGTTATGCTTCTTTTATGTGGCCATAAAGGTCAATCATACCTCCTTTTACATTCATTTCCATCCGAATTTGAAGTTACTTTGATTCTTCTAGTGAAGTTTGTGACCACACACTCACATATAGAGAGAGAGATTGATACATCTATAGATATGTGTGTGAATTATAGAAATTTGTAATAGATATACATTAATAAAAATAAAATTTCCCATTTACCAATTTTAATTACAGACATCCTCCTTGAATGGAAGTTTTCTGGTCAACTGCTGAGATCTTGAAGCAACTTCTACAATCCTGCAAAAAGACAGCTATCGATATCTCGACGGATATCCTTGCATCTTATACCATGGATTCGTATGGATTTGTTTCAATTTATCAGCAATTCTACTTATTTGTTTAGATCTGTGTTTTTTGTGTGTTGCATTGCATTCTTATTTTTCTGTTTTACTTCTTTGTTTACACTTTTTAACATGGAAGGGAATTCGATGTATCTGTATCGTTATTAAGTTTTTCCTGTCTTCTAATTCCGTAACGTCAGTAAATCTATTTAAAGAGAAACAAAGTCAAATAAGAGTAAATTCAGAGAGCGGAGTAATTAAGCATAACTCAGTATTTAAAGGTAGGAAGAAATAACGCGAATCAACATAAACAAAGATATAGAAGCAAAACTCAAAACAAGAATGCATCTTAGAAAATGAAGTGAATAATAACTAAGCCGAAAGTCCAAGACAAAAGAGAAAACCGATAAATAATCAGAATGAATCCTGTTAAATTCCATTGAATCCGGATCCTCTTGTGCGAACGTCAACACAGGAAGGGAAGAAAATAAACCGCCAAACTTTTTATTTTATTTTATTTTATTTTTTTCTCAGAACGTGTCAACATTATCATACAGAATCATCCGGCAATCAAAAGCATATAGAAGTAAACAAACTCACCATGACAGAATGAAAACGGGTTCAAAAAGGTAAGCCTGCAGACTTGCAAAGAATAAGGAACATGACAGTGCTATGATCAAGGGGCAGCTCTCACTGGCTGTCATACGTGGATGAAGTTTACGTTTCTAAATCGCCTTTTTTCCGGTAGATGGTTCTTCTCCAAACATGTATACAACAGGTAAAGTAAAAACACATCAGTCAATTGTTTATCAGTGACTGTCATGCCAAGTGATTAATTGAGACATCACTGATGGGAAGCATGTTGGGTGTAACTCGACTCATTGAAAAAGGAAATAAAATTAACGTGTTGACACCAGGAGTGCATTGTTCATTATGGTTTTCTTTTATTATTTTTTTTACTCAAGAATGTTCTGCAAGTACTTGGCCACCTAAAGAGTCTTACCTGACCTTGCCTGTTTACCCCATTCCTTGATATTATTTTTATAATGATAACGGTAAAAAATCTTTGTGAAGATAATAGTCTTAATAGAGTCTTCGCAAAAACTGATTATCAGTCATGTTCTTTGCAGGATTACTTCAAGATGTCACATCAGCTGTTGCTTCAAAGTCCTTGAAGACTTTTTCACCTCCTTGGGAACTGCTGGACAACCATAAAGTACTGCACTACCTTGGGTTACTTCTTAGCATTCCTCTACCATCATAGAGTTCTCATATCAATATATATATATATATATATATATATATATATATATATATATATATATATACATATACATATATGCATATATACATAAATACATATATACATCTATGTACATGTATATACATAAATTTACATACACACACACATGCACACACACACACATGCACACACACACACACACACACACACACACACATACACACACACACACACACACACACACACACACACACACACACACACACACACACACACACACACA
>BOPN01009129.1:5000-17500 GCA_017312705.2 Penaeus japonicus | reverse complement strand
TCGACCAATCAGTTGGTCGAGGTCCTCTTTCAGTTCCTGGTATTCTTTGACGTCAGTTCGGGAAGGCACTGCCACCTGGAGGAATGTCACGTGCTCAATGTGTTCAGGGTGCTTTTGCAGCAGAGTTTCGAAGGCACGAATTCTGTGCACGAGTCCCTTGGTGTAGTCCAGCCTGTCAACACCCAGCAGAAGCTGTTCCTGCTCATTGTTCTTGACAACCTGAGGCGCCTTTTCTGCTAGACTGACAAACCTGTCGTAGGGAATGCTAATGGGGAGAGGATGCACCGAGACTGTGCGCCCGTTGTGCTCCACCAGCATCTGCTCGCGGTCCACGCGGCAACCGAGGCGCCTCTGGCAGCAGTCTATGAAGTTGAGACAGTAATCTTCCACATGGAAGCCTACGGAGTCACAGCCAAGGATACCCTGCAGGAGTTCATCGTCCCAGGGGAAGAGCCGCATAATGTCCCAGGAGGGGAAGGGGATGTGGAGGAAAAATGCCATCTTGATGGATAGTCCAAGCTTGTCACATCTGTCCCTTATACTGTTGGCAGCCATCATGAGGTGGTAATCGTGGAGCCATACAAGTGGAATGCTGTCATGATTGGTTTCTGACAAGCTCTGTACCGCCTCAACTGTCAGTTTGGCAAAATGCTCGTTGACTTCCCTGTAAGCCTGAAAAAAATATCACAAACTTTAGTGTTTACAACATCTATCATAATATATGGGTCAAACATACAAGCAGCAGTAAGAGCTGAGGAACTGACTAACTGTAAAATATGAACAACTGCTATGCATACCTCCCATTTATCTTGCTGGAAGATTGCCCTGTCTGGCATGGAATGAAAGAGTGGCCAGAAGGTAGCGTTGCAGCAACCATTGTAATAATTGTCAAAGAGAGTCCTCTGTAACATCATCGGCTTCACCTGCAAAAGTTTATACAAGTTTTAGTCAGTGACCTAAATCGTTGATAATTTTTTTCAGAAATCACAAACTACATCTTTCTTAGAACGCAGAGAAGAAAGAGGGATAAACAGGTAGAGAGAGAGAGAGAAAAAGAGAAAGAGTGAGAGAGTTAGGGATGGAGAGAGAGAAACGGAGAAACAGAGAAAGAAAGAAAGAAAAAAGACAGAGTGAGAAAGGGAAACCCCAAAACGAGCTTAGATTACAATACCTGTCGACTCTTGAGACCTGCTGTAGGTGACTGGTCGTTCGGGTTGGCTTCAGGAATCTCCACAGCGCTGTCCTCCTGATGCTGGCCGGACCAACCCACCCACAAACCATTGGTTTCCACGACAACGGGGGCAACGGCTGTCACCAGTCCGCCAGCGCTGGGAACAAATAGGGGTGTGGTCATATAAGGGGAAAATGCAGGTATGTTTGTGGATTGGTAGGGTGTTAATGTTTCTCACAATAACCAAATGATAATTGAAATAAAAGTTTCTATCATCTATTATGTTAATGTATTTATAGGTAATACATATATTTTTACATTTTTCTATTTCCATTTCACTTATATTATATCTTTTAAGGTTGACGTATTTTTGGCAGTCATTTCGTTTGTTTTTCTTACTTAGATGTATCTTTAACAAAAATACAGAACTGAAAAAAGAGCGATCCTGGTTGAAAACAGGTGAGAACTTGCCGTAGATTTATTACACTCATACAATCCCATAGAAGTCGAACGATAACCCAAAAACTATTTTCCGAAAATTTTCTTCACTACAAATTGTTCTTGGTTATTTTGTAGTGAATGTTACTCTGGTATACATTAATTTTTTAGTGGTGCTCGATTGTGGTTTATAAGTATTAAAATATGCACACATGATTCCATGAATATTTGGGAAAGAAATCAATAATGTCAGCTCATTAAAAGGAATATTATCTATGATTTTACAATTTCAGTATAGTAACAACAGTTTTATTATAATCACAACTAGATGCTAATGATATCAACTGAAGTCCAAAGCTAACATTTTCGAAAAAGAGAAATATATATATATATATATATATATATATATATATATATATATATATATATATATATATATATATATATATATACATATACATATACATATACATATATATATATATATATATATATATATATATATATATATAAATATATATATATATATACATATATATATATATATATATATATATATATATATATATATATATATATATATATATATATATATATATATATATATATATATACGTAGTGGTTTGTAATATATGTATAAACGAAATTCTAATTCAACACACTTATGTACACACATTCCTTGACAGCGACATTCGGTTTTATTAATCACCACTAAGGAACACCTGCATCAAACACTAAACCCCAAATTCATGCAATCTAAAAAATGTACCCAAGCAGCGCATGACTATAAAAAGAAAGATAATTTTTTTCTTACTCACCAATGCTTTCTTTCGACCTGTCCTGTTACTGGGTTTTTCTGCACTGTAAACGGGAGCCTGTTGGCCACCACGACCATGGGTGAGGTAGAGTTAATAACCATCTTGTCCTTTGTACTTGTTTACTTTTTTGTAGTCTGTGTGCACCGGTGTGAGGAGTTCTGTTGGTCTGTTGGCGACTTCTTTAGGTTTGCTGCCTCCTCTGGGGAACTGATGTATATATACGCTCTGGGCTAGCCAACCGCAAGCGGTCGTAGAACTCAGCCAATCAGCTTGGCTTATATCAGAGGCGACGCAATTGAAACTGGTTTGGATCAGTTGTACTTTTCAACATTTTTCCGTAATATAAAAAGAGGGCTAGGTTGGGCGACATATCTGACGAAATTCGCGATCATTTTCTGCCAGACTAGACGTACGTTTGATGCAAAAAAAGTTATTCTTCAAGTACTGAGAAACAAGGTGTCACTTGTCCTGTCCCTGCCGCGTTAATTCTATGTGTTGACTCCGTAGGGTTGTGCTCTGCATTGCTCTTATTTGTTTGCCGTTATTCGTTGGTAATAGCATATCTTTTGGACCGTTTGCCTTAAATTTTCATTAATGGCTCCCTCTAAAATATATACTTCGGTTGATTCCATTCAGTCGATCTTTCTATCAACTGACATAATCAGCCAATATAACAGGTCAAGCTACCCATAGCATCCTTACAAAGGGCGGGGCTATGATATCGCGTGAGTGAAATATAAATCACCCGATCTAAGGCGCATTAGCTACACGGTAAACACTTATTCTAAGCCCTAGGCTATTCTTGGGAAGGAATATAAACAGATAGCTGTTGAACTCATGCAAATTAAAAAAATGTTCTTCACTAACTGTTTTTCTCCTAATTTTCTCGTGTGCGTCAATAATTTCTATTTATATCGTTCAATATCATATTGAATCTCTATTTTCATGAGGACTAACATGCGAAATTCCGGCTCAGAGAGGCGGAAACAAACTGAACTACTCTACTCTTACTTTCTTAACAGGAATATTGTTGATGGCATATCTTATATATATATACATATACATATATGTATATATGTATATATATATAAATATATATACATATGTGTATATATATACATATATATATATATATATATATATATATATATATATATATATATATATACATAGAGATACATATACATCTAAATGACTATGGCTATGGATGTAACAGTTTTCTCTTCAAGAAAAGTAATTTTGTAAATGGGCGATTGGGAGAGTTATAGTCAAAATACTTTTGTATAATGTTTGAAAATAGTGATAGGAGGGGGGACTGAGAGTATTCCTAATCAACTGCTATTGTTATTGTGTAAGTTACTCTGTACTGGTGGAGGAGTTTCTCTAGTCTGCGGTAGGGGAATATGCATCGCAAAGAGAATCTTACAAAGTATTAGACAGAAATTCATCTTGTTCGTCAGGAGAGCCAAACAGCAAGGTAATAGCTAACCTGAAAGCTAGTTGAAACATCAAAAGAGAAAGGCAATGTAGAATAACAATATTTCGATAAAGAAGGGACAAAGAAGACAGAAATAAGGAAGAAGAAAAAGAAAACGTTACATAGAATACTGATATAATCATAAGAGACAAGTATTGTACAGAAGATTGGACGAAGAGAAAGAAGGAAAATAAAAGTCACTGACTTCGCGAAAGTAAACATTTCGTAAACATGTCGCGAAGATGAATTTCCAACAAAGAAAAAGAAACAACCAGACTCACACATCATTTACACAGTATTGCGGATTATTTTTGTTTTACTAAGTTTGAGCTATCTATTGTCATCTATGTTTGCGTATGGAAGTTTTAAAGGATCAAAGACTATAAGAATGGACAAACGACTGACAAACATAGTAGACTAAATCAACAGTAGGGGAGGTTGGAACAGTATATCTATTTGTTGAAGAGCATTTTGTCAGCCACTTGTCCATAATTTCAATTCATAAAGACATCCCTAAATAATAAAAGGAATTGGTGAATACGCTTCCTGCTGCGCCCCTGTCAGTTTCCTTTGCAGGAGGTACACATTTCGGAGTCTCTTGCGAAAACAACGGAGTGGAGGATGCATCCCTGCCGCCATGCCTCTGCGCCCTGCCTTCGGCCCAGAGGAGAAGGGAATCGTCGCATCACCCTGCTTCCGGAACCTAAAACGCCGTTGCTTCAAAACTGCTACAATGCAATGGATGGAAACAGTCAACTTCAACTCCTGAATGGCAAACCAACCACTTTAGCCACTTCAATTCCTGCATTGATTTTTCGTCAAACCTTGAGTGTTGTTGTTTTAACCTCAGTCAACTTAACAGAAAATCAGTCATTAAACGAAACACGAAAAGAAACAGAACTAAATGGATTTCATTGAAACACTTGCACACATCAATTTCGAGTCAGTCATCTAGGTTTTCACTCGAGTTTAAAAAGTGGTCTATTTACATTAATGTACAGTAATTTACAAATTGCAGGCATGCTCGGTCACATTCCACATTCAACACGCTGAATCACACAGTCTGTACAAAGTCAGTATATGTACATTCACATCTGCCCACCTGTTACAAGATTGAACATCGCAACACTAGAACTTCCCTCACACACAATAACTTCAAATCTTAAAAAAGCCTAATCAGACAACCATTATGACTCGCAACAACCCACTTCCTTTTCAAAACCTTTTGTACCAACAAGAGGTACACTCGCTTCACTTGTGAAATACCGCGCTATACATCCAACAGACAACTTTCCTATCCCAGTTACTTTCCAATTGCTCTACCTAGTATATACATTTATTAAAAAGGATCTACTCAACCCCAGGCTTGCGAGCTGGGTCGAAGCACGGGGCCTTAAAATGAATGAACCCAGACTCACCCTTACATAGAAAGAGCAGTTCCTCTACTATAAATATCATAAAACAAGCAAGCAAACAGTACATTCATAAAAGGGCATAGTAAGCAGTACAACCCAAGTATTACAAAGAAATCAATCACACAACACGAAAGTCACCAACGAAAATGTATCTGAACTGAGCACGGGTTACTGTATATATAATAACGTTATTGTAAACCAGGTTGTCCTACTGCGAACACGATTTATTTTCATTGTACTAATCTTTGAAAAGTTGTTGCAGCTTCGTTCCTCTCCCATGAACAGCCACCAAAAACAATGTATATACTGTTTACATTTGGATAGTTATATATATATATATATATATATATATATATATATATATATATATATATGTGTGTGTGTGTGTGTGTGTGTGTGTGTGTGTGTGTGTGTGTGTGTGTGTGTGTGTGTGTGTGTGTGTGCATGTGTGCATGTGCGTGTGCATGTGCGTGTGCGTGTGCATGTGCGTGTGCGTGTTCAATGCGCAATGAACCGATGATTTTCATTCTCAGTCATTTATGTAATGCAGTAAGACATATAATTCTAACACATTCTAACCTATCATATTCCATGTCACAATGAATTTCGACCATTCAAAGGAATATCTTTATATACTGTATATAAGTATATGTGTGTGTGTGTGTTTGTGTGCATGTGTGTGTCGTTAGAGCGAGCGAGCAAGAGAGAGAGAGAAAGAAAGAGGGAGAGGGAGAGAGAGAGAGAGAGAGAGAGAGAGAGAGAGAGAGAGAGAGAGAGAGAGAGAGAGAGAGAGAGAGAGAGAGAAAGAGGGAGAGAGAGAGAGAGATTGGAAGATTAAATACAAGGAAATAAACATACTATACCATTTTAAGTCAAAGCGAATGGAATGAGGTAATTAATGGCACTTTGACCACCTGTTATATACCACATTTTTACGGTCACGGAAATGTGTTAACATGTATATATATTTGAAGTATCTAACTTTTTGTGAGTGTATACAGGAACTTACAGTATGTAGTGTATGTTTGCATTTTTGTTCGTGTTATATACAGCTGGTATAAAAAGCAGGTTAGAATGCGAATTTAGCCGAATGAAGTCGATTTCCAGTAGTAGCTCGATAGGATGGGAATCTAGGTTAGGTTATCTTGGATTCGGGAGGTTAGGTTAGGTTAGGTCAGTTCCGGAATCATTCCCATCTTACCTTTTGAGTTGGGAAATCGATCTCAACAGACTGAAATCAAAGTATGTATATAGGTTATATACGTGTACATACATACATACATATATATATATATATATATATATATATATATAGATAGATAGATAGATAGATATACAAATATATATACATGTGTGTGCGTATATATATATATATATATATATATATATATATATATATATATATATATATATATGTGTGTGTGTGTGTGTGTGTGTGTGTGTGTGTGTGTGTGTGTGTGTGTGTATGTGTATGTGTGTGTGTATGTGTGCGTGTGTGTATACACACACACAGTATATTCATTCCCTTTCCTGCTATTGTATTTTCTAAAGAGTAAACTACCTCACTAATATCCCTTTCACGAACACATCACAACACAAACTAGATAACGTGTATAACACATTTGTTGCGATAAACAGATAAGGCACAAGTTGACAAAAATTCTTTTATAAACCCTTTCACTAAATATTGTAGACACCAACGTACACAACAGCGGTATGAAATTGCTCACATATATGATTTATAAAGACAACAGGAGACAGTCACACATTGCCACTACACTATCAACATAATTCTCCATGGTCCTCGCTTTTCATATTCAAATAGGACTTAATCCTATTTAGTGAAAAGATCACGCACAGAGTAGTCTTAATACTGATAGCTAAACATATAAACACTTCATTACAAATATCAGTCGCCCCTCATGTACATTCATCACACACACTTTTCATTTTTCTAATAACAAAATGGCAAATTTAGTATGCAATGTGCACCAACAAATCAAAAACACATTTACTGCATTCAGACCGAAGGCAAAGCATAATTCTTCCTTTCGAGAGAATTATACTATATAGTAAATGTCCCACCAGGTAACTAAGAAAAAAAGCCAGGTACAATATTGTATCTATTTTTTTCTCAAAAATTTCAAACCGCTAAATATGAGACATACCGAAAAAAAAGAAGATATCAAGCATTCAATTCTCGCAACTTTGTCACTGTTTCCGAGACAGACGAATACAGTATAAAAGACCCTGTCACTCTATTTCTTACAAAAGTACATCAGCTGCATACATTGAAAACAACCACTTAGAAAGATTCACACCCATAAAGTTCTGTTGACAACCTAATCACACATTTTAGGTTACATACTTCGGGGAAAACAGAATCAAAGGGATTCGATAAGCAATCACCTCTTGAATTTAGGCATTATGCTAAAGGATAACTATAGTATTTGTGTAATAGGAAAATACTGAATAAGTAAGGAAATTGGTTTAGTAGTGAAGCCAAACCTACCTCCATTAATCAAGGGTGGCGTTTGGTCTAACCTGATTTCCGTATAAAGTATGTGCTGACTGATTATCTTCATTCAAATCACAGCCCGTTGATAATCATGCTTTAGGTACTACTTTCACTCAGAGAGACAGACATGCATTATAAAACGCACACTACTATATATAAGACACCACTGCCTCTCGACCCATCTACTGCCTCGGCTGGTTTCCTGGAAGCTACAGGGCTCACATAGAAGGTTCTTACGATAGCTAAGAGAAGAAAAAGGAAAAGTCGTAGTAGAAAAGAAAGTTACGGCCAAGTATCAAGCAAAACTCACAACCTCTCGAAGAAGTCAGTTAAGCCATAAGTAAAGCTGGAAAAAATCAACCGTAGAACAAAAAAGTGGCTATTGTACGCAGGTTTGACATGAATCCGTTAATTTTCAAATAGGAAGACCTTAAAGACGTTTTTTTTTTGTTTTCCTACTAAACATTTCTAGACGACAACAAGAGAAATTACAAGCTAATATATATATATACACATTTGTACATAAAACGTGAACTGCTTTTAGAAACATTATGTCCTTTATGATTTTCTCGTAATACTGGCATGTCTTTTACTGCGATTTTATTATGTGACCATAAACAGTTCATGGAATATCAGTTATCTTAATAAGCAGGGCTATAGTTCATGATTACGCTGATGTTAATTTCAGAAGCGACAAAGAGCAAGAAATGCTGGAAAGTGGCTCAATGTGCCTGTGTTTTCATGGATCAGCATCGAATTCAGTATCCAATTGCCAGAGTAGAAGCAGATTCACTGGAAGACTAATATATTTACCTGCTCGTAAGTTATGATTCTTGTAATCTGATGACTTTCATATCAACAGGTACTTCTGATAGAAGGTAATACATATATACATACATACAAACATATATATATATATATATATATATATATATATATATATATATATATATATATATATATGTGTGTGTGTGTGTGTGTGTGTGTGTGTGTGTGTGTGTGTGTGCTTGCTCATGTGCGTGTGTTTGTGTGTGTGTGTTTGTGTGTGTGTGAGTATGTGTGTGTGCGTGTATGTGTGTGTGTGTGTGTGTGTGTGCACATATATATACATATATATACATATACATATACATATATATATATATATATATATATATATATATATATATATATGTGTGTGTGTGTGTGTGTGTGTGTGTGTGTGTGTGTGTGTGTGTGTACATACAGAAAGATGTATGAATAATGAGAAAAATAATTATATGGAGGAAAAGGAGAAAGATCAGCTTTGGGCACGCTAACGTAGATAGACGTAGCATTTTCAGGTAAATAAGATAATCTTTCCATTGCCAAAAGAACTACAAATTAAATAGGAAAGGAGCGAAGACGGGAACATAATAGAAAGGTAAGCAGCTAGTTTAGATTAGACTTGAAGATAACAAATGAAAATCCTTAGACCATTGTATTGTTGGCAACGACCGAGGGAATATTGCTCTCGGATGGGAGTGTCGTATCCAGGGTGTTGGTGGAGACTGTCGGGCCGAGGGTGTCTGTGGAGGAATTAGAAGTGTTGTGCAAGGTAGAGGTGTGGATGGTGGAAGTGGATAGGCCTAGATTGTCGTATCCTTGCTGGGAGATGTCGGCGCCTTCGTCAGGACAGGTGGACTCGGAGGGCTGCCGGACCCTGAAGGAACGCGGCTCATGCTGCCCGACTGTGTCTTCAGTGGGTCCGTAGGTCGACCTTCTGAGGGACGCTCTCCTGGTCTTCGGACTGCTGCTGGTCTGGAGGTCAGTGGGAATGGCGTTCATTAGACCTGATTACGATGCTGTAATCACACTCGCATCAATGTCTGTATTGCTGCTCTTCACAAAACTGATTTTGCATCTCTGCGCTATTGATTTATGACAGACAAATACATCTGGCTGTTATTGGCATAATCATATGAAGAGGAATTTGATGACGAGATTTAACGCAGACTATATAATGTACTCAGCCAAAATTAATTAATGATTTTTTTAAAGACCTGTAAAAAAAAGTATGTCTGGGACACTACGACCCACAAGTACAGTACACTGAGAACCTTAGAATCAGTATTATCTTCATGAACACATGAACGACTCATGGAAGACTAAAAATTCACCTGGTGGTTGGCAATCCTGCCCACCGCGACGTTGGGGTCGGCTACGCCATTGCAATTCTTGTGAATGGAATTCTTCTCGCTTATATTGGCAGCGCCCTTTTTGGCATTCTTGAAGAAAACGGGTAAGGTGAGGTTGGGCATGTTTTTGGTGAGGTGGAGGAGCATCGCCAGCACCACCAGGATCAGCAGGAGAACCAGAGCTAGGAGGACGCCGGTCATTACACGGAGCTCACCCACTGTCGCCTCCATGGTCGCCAACCCTGAAGAAGATGAGGGTTATCAGTGAAAAGGAAATTATTGACAAAGAAATGACCGGTTGGAATAGAATGATGGATAAAGACATTTATAGCATGAAATAGGGGAATTGGGGAAAATATCTTGTTTCTTGATATTATTGGTACTGTCACTGTCCATTTTCTAAAAGGATTTCTATGGAAAGTTACATTCTTTAGGAATGCGTAAAATTGCATAAGGGTATCATACAAAAATGTATAATGTTCACCAGTTACCTATTCCATTTTGACATACACCATCTCTGGTGTAAGAAAAGTTTCCTTGATAAGCACCGCATTGTTTCATAACACTGGAACGTGTTACACTCGTGTGATCATGTGTAATCATAAGAGTAAAAATAGTAATTAAAAGAAAGAGGGTACGAGTGATAACAAATATGTCTGCAGTGTCCCCTGTCTAACCTATTTGAGAGAATCTATATTATCTTGAGGGTGACTACGAGAACTCTGTCTAGTATAAAGATAATTAATATAGTCATTACAGTTTAGCTTACGATAGTGCTATGAAATACCAAAGAAAGCAAATGATTTGAGTTATCTTTTAAAAGTCCACGGGATTAAAAAAAAAAAAAAAATGTAATAGTAATTCGTGTTATAGCATTGTTGACAGTTTTAGTGAGTGGATTTTCTAGGAAGTCAGACATACACGTTGGTTGACTTAATGTGATTTTTATCTGCTCTCCACCTTCTTCCAGAGGGCCTTGTTATTCACTTGTCAGTATGAGACAGAGAATAACACACACACACCATCACCTACATAACGCACACTCCCATAAATGTCTGCGCACTATAAACATCCACACTCGTGTAGAGCCACACACATACACACAGCCAGGAGAGGAAATATAATGTGAATAGATTTTGAATTAAAACTGAAATTTGACTGCCTTGCGTGTCCGCGCATACTTGAACTATGTGTCTATGCATGTGGTGTTAAAAATATACGATTAGTGATTTAGAGGTAAATGATCAACGGTGTGTATATATGTGTGTATGTATATATATATATATATATATATATATATATATATATATATATATATATATATGTGTGTGTGTGTGTGTGTGTGTGTGTGTGTGTGTGTGTTGTGTGTGTGCATATGTATGTATGTATATGTATGTATATGTATACATATATATATACATATATATATGCATACACACACACAAACCTATACTTAAATATGTATATATATATATATATATATATATATATATATATATATATATATATATATATATATATATATATATATAATAATAATAATAATAATAATAATACATACATACATACACCATTCGAAGGCATGCAACAAAGCAAGCCATATATAATACTATACTGCCTGTATACGAGAACTTACCAGCGTAAGTGATGCGGCAAAGAGAGTTACTCATTGGAATTAATGGTCCACCTGCAGCTGTGTCGGCGAGCGAGACCGGGCGCTACAGGTGACAGCCGACGCACCGAGATGACTCATCGCTTCCCATTAAGAAGTAAACAGATGCAAAATAAAATCACCTGTCTTGAACCTTACTACGACTTACTTATTTAGAAAATCGTGATGAACCAGACCGTATAACTTATACAAAGATGGATATAAATATGAATATGATTTGTTAAATGAGTTAATAAATCAATGAAAAATGTTGAAGGGGAAACTGAACTCGAGCCTCGGCCTGCTCTTCCTGTGTGAGTATCTGCCCCGCGCATCAGACAGGCGGGCGGACTGCGGGCGGCGCTGACTCATACACAAGGCAGAGAGAGGTACTGGGTCAGGTGTGACCACGTATCAGGGGGGGTGCAGGGCAAGGGCAGGGGTAGGTTGATTTGAATTGGAGGAAGAGGAGTGGGTAGGGAAGGAAAGGGTGAGAAATTAGAGGATGGGGATAGGTAAGTGGGTAGATGGTTTGAAAGAAAAGAAAGGGTTGGGTAGGGAGGGGGGGGGTGAGTGGGGGAATAAATTGGAATAGAAGCAGGGTGATTAGCAAGTGGTCAGACAGGAAGAAAAATCATAGACATAGAAAGTATATGGTCACACAGACAGACAGATACACACACACACACACACACATAAACAAAACAACGGAGGGAAAAAGAGAAACACAAGATCCCACGAATATGCCGAAGGCCTTTTCGTTACATTGCTCTTAAAGGAAACAATATATCGAAAAGGCACGAAGCTACTCGTGTTTCCGACACAAACTATCAACTCTCCTTATGTTTTTCCAACC
>BOPN01009128.1:0-5000 GCA_017312705.2 Penaeus japonicus | reverse complement strand
TCAAGTCTTTTGGACTATTATAAATAATGATATTGATAATAATGATAATAATAATAATAATAATAATAATAATAATAATAAATGATAATAATAATTATTATTATAATGATAATAATGGTAATAATAATGATAATAACAAATAAACAAATAACGAAAATGATAACATTAATCATTATGATAAAAGCGATAAAACTGGTGTATTGACGACAGTTATGATAATAACAATAACAAAGAAGGCAACAAAGACAAAAAATTATATCAATAGTAAATATGGTAAGCACAACAACAATCATAATGATTGTGGTAATAGTAGTAATATGATATTAGTGACTGCAACGATGCAAATGTATAACCATAACAGTCATGATAATAAAAGTTATGATAATGATCATCATAATATTAATAATGATAATAACAATCATAATCACCATGATAATGATAATAATAACTGTGATAATCATTACAATGATAATGATAACACCGGCAGAAGCAACAACAACAACTGTGATAATGATAATAAAGGAACTGTCTCAAGAAGACCCCTGTATCTAATCCTCATTTTTACCTTTGTGTATTGTTAATCCTTCCGCTATTTTTGTACCCAGGAAAAGGATTAGAAGGTTACTGTAGATTAATTAACATTTTTTGTACGATCTAATTGTCTGTGTTTTATAGAGACACATTTACTCTTCTGTACAACGCTTCGAACCATCACATGCTTCGACTTACTCATCTGTTAACTTAGCGGTGAACTTCGCTTTTAGCTGAGGATTCTTACAAATAATGATCACAAGAATGATACTGTTACAATTACTATTACTACTACTACCACTGTTCGTGCTGACAATAATTGTGACAACAATAATAAAAAAAAACAGTAATGATAATCTTAATAATAATAGTAGTTAGAGTAGTATTAGTAGTGCAGAAGTTCATATGGTAATTAATGTAATAATGAAAAGGCAAATATCAATGGTACTATTACTACCACGACACAAGTAGCATTACTGCTACTAACTACAACAGCAATATCAAAATGAACAAACAAATACATGGATATATGGGATGACGGTAAAAATACTAACTGGTTAAAGAATACTCATAATGCCAAAAAAAAAAAAAAAAAAAAAAAAAAAAAAAAAAAAAAAAAAAACAGTAATCATAATTGACCTTCCTCCCTGGTGGGGTCGGCCGGTCTTCTCTGCCCCTTGTCAAGCTAAT
The DNA here is from genome assembly GCA_017312705.2 of Penaeus japonicus. NCBI lineage: Eukaryota > Metazoa > Arthropoda > Malacostraca > Decapoda > Penaeidae > Penaeus > Penaeus japonicus. Next base: position 3,779 of record BOPN01009128.1, on the reverse strand, counting down.
CTTCTGTATCTCTAATCCCCAAGTTGAGGTACGTGTCCCTTGGTAATGATAATGATAATAATGATTATTATGATAATTATATAATAATTCCAGTAATAATGATGATAATAGCAATGATAATGATAATATCGATGATAATGATTTACGTGTATTTTTTAATGTTTTGAATATGTATATATATATATATATATATATATATATATATATATATATATGTATATATATATATATATGAATATATATATGAATATATATACATATATATATATATATATATATATATATATATATATATACATATATGAATTTATGCATATATGTATGTATATACATAATATACATATATATATATATATATATATATATATATATATATATATATATACATATATATACATATATGAATTTATGCTTATATGTATATATATACATATATGTATATGTATATATATATATATATATATATATATATATATATGTATGTATGTATGTATACATACATGCATACATAAATACATATATATACATACATACATATATATGTATATACATATATATGTATATATGTGTGTGTATGTTTTCTTTCTTTCTTTCTTTTCCGTCATAGTTCTTAAGGTGGTTCAGAGAGACATCTTTGGGTGGCATCACCTAGGTAATTAGCTATAGGCCCAAATATATTCCGACGCTGCAAACGAGTGTTGATAATAAGTTGAACTGATACTTATTCTACAGCAGCCAAGAGCCTGGTGGGGAATTGTCATCCCTCCACTGTCAATGACACCGTCAACTCCGCGGTTCCCTTTCATTGGCACGGAACTGGAAACCTCGGGAGATGTTAACCGATCTGTGTCGTGCAAGTTTTAGCGCTCGCAGCATATGAGACTCCGCGTACATGTGTTCGTGTGCATACGTGTGAATGCCTGTATATAAACATGCCATTTTCATTCGCCTAGTTATGTCAGTAAGGACGAACGCATGGAAGAGAGTGTGGGTGCTGGGGAATGAACCTTAGTTTGCTTAATCTGTCAGACTGTCTATAAGTTGAGGTGCGCGTATGCATGTGTCTTTCAATATTGCTATCGTTAACATCGTAATGAAATTTATGTATTTTGAATAAGAGTATGACAGGCATGTTGAAACTGCATTGTTATTCTTCACACTCCTAAACCTTTTTTATGGGTGCCTTTCAGATATTCAAAGATATACACTGCAGTTCGTATGTATGTTTTTATCTTAATATTGGTTTTGTTTTATTTCATACAATGTATTTCGCTATTTTCACTATCTACCTGTATGCTTGCCTTGTTCGTGCGTTGCAAGCGTGACGTCACGACTTCCCACGGCCATTGTCTTGCACAAGAAGGAAAATCTATGTAACGAGGTAGACAGCCCGTATTTACTAAAGCTTGGAGCTGGACCGTGAAAAATACACGTAAATAAATCATCGTACGTCATGTGCAGCATTGCGGTTCTTTAACCTGGTTTTCGATTTATTTATTGTTTTTAGTCCTTACGTTTTTACCCTTGCGTGCTTATATATATATATATATATATATATATATATATATATATATGTATACATATTTATAAAATATAGTAATTTAAAAAATCTATTTATTGAGTAGTCATATGAAATCATATATACTGCGGGATTCCCTCAAAATATGTTTCAGAAGTGATATATATATATATATATATATATATATATATATATATATATATATATATATTAGAAAATGTCGTTATTGCTACATACTGCTCTGTTTGAAATAAGCGCGCGGTAAAATTACAATGTGTTTTCATTAAACCAAGTTTCTGCAAGTAAACAAAGAACCCATTTTCCGTTTATCCAAATTAAGATGTGTTTGTGTACGAAATAATTTACTCATCTGTCCGAACAGCTGGTACATGCCAATTACGCTAATCAGACTAATCACTAAGTGTAAACATCCAATTATCATGAAGTCCAGTGCCTCACCATAACAACAAATATGTGAGTTTCCCCATAAGCTACATTCCGGGCCAATACATTCACGGAACACTCGGCCTAGAGGTGGACAGTTCAAGGACGCTCAGAATTAGGAGCTCTCGTCTTGGTCAATGACCTGGGCGGCGAGGTCTGTGAGTACGAGCTATTTATCACCAGTTGGCTTTGTTTGAAGAGTAACGCTTCGAATAAGCTTGCTTTTTATCTATCTTTGACTGTCAATCAACTGTTTAGAATACGTCTTTTTTATCGCTGAAAATTTACCCTTCAAAGAAATACTTGGGGTAAGATACATTTCCCAAATATTTCATGAATAACGGCAAATTCTGAACGCGCAACAGACGGAGATAGGATCCAGTGATATATATGAACTCCGATTCATCAGTATACAGTATAACCAAATGTGATTCTACAAACGGATCCAAATCCAGTTCTCCTGCTCCTTCCACTCCCCGCAGAGAACCTCCACGTCATGCCTGACAGACATTTCCGTAGTTACATTCATTGCCTCCGCTATTCCCTTCGCCTGTTCCTCGCTTAAATCACTTCCTCATTCCAGGGATGTGGAATCACCTTCCTCAGATCAGATCAACTCAAACACGCACAAACATACGCACACATACACAAACACACACATACACATAAACACACTGACACACACACGCGCACACGCACACACACACACACACACACACATACATACATACATAGTTAAAGAACCGAGCTTAGTAGAGATCCCATGGCTAGACCACCAATCTGTTGGTACTGCTATCATGCAAGCTCGTAGGAATCGAATTTCACGCACAGTTTCACGAGTCTCATGAAGTCATGTTTAGGTAGAGGAAGCTATTCGCATCACACCATCCGTGGGAACGTTGAGAAATAGGGATGGAACTAGCAGACGTTTTATTCTTCTATATCCGGTCTCTGGAAGTCGGTTGGTGAGGTCGTCTGGATTCTTTTAGATATATATATATATATATATATATATACATATATAGACACACACAAACACACACACAAGCACACACACACACAACCACACACACACACACAAACATACACACACACATATATATATATGTGTGTGTGTGTATTTGTGTATATATGTTCTATGTATGTATGTTCTCCGTCGTAATGTATACTGCTTCCATGACTTTCCTTTTCAACTTCTTTAGTTCTTCATGGATCCCTTTGGCTCGTTTCCAGTCCGGTAGATGTCCCGCTTCATCTACTTGTACCACCATGGCGTTGGATATTCTGTGGTGACGGACGTCGGCTCGATGCTCACTGATTCTGGTGCTGAATCCACGTCCTGTTCCACCATAATACGCTTTATCGCATCCACTGCATGGTATGCAGTGTAAGGCGTTGTCAGGATTCTTTGTGGACGGCTCTCTGCCACGTACTAGGTCACCTGTTTTTGCACCAGAAGTATTAGTGATCTTGAAGGTGCTTCCGGAGATGTTGCACTTAGAAGATACACAAGCCGGGTATACCGTGCAGACCTATCACCTCTGGAATTGGCATCGCTGCCAATCGTTTGGCCAAATGACTGGCTAAACCCCTCTCAGGCGCCATGGGAATTATCAGTGATTCCCACCTCAGGAAATCGGACGATCTTATCAGACGACTCCAAAATTCAAGGTGTATAGATAAAAAGCTGGCTAGTTTTGACGTCAAATCCCTCTTCACTAATGACACTACTACTGACACACACATACACACACACACACATACACACACGTATATGTATATATATATACATATATATATATATATATATATATAT
>BOPN01009127.1:0-2500 GCA_017312705.2 Penaeus japonicus | reverse complement strand
TGATGATGATGATGATGAAGGTGATTATGATGATGATGATAATGATGATGATAATGATGAGGGTGATGATGATGATGATGATGATGATGATGATGATAATGATGATGATAATGATGAGGGTGATGATGATGAGGGTGATGATGATGATGAAGGTGATTATGATGATGATGATAATTATGATGATAATGATCTGGGTGATGATGATGAGGGTGATGATGATGACGATTATGATGATGATGATGTGAAGCGGAGGCAAGCGCGGAGGTGACATACGTCTTGTTGATAAGATGACTCACCTGTGACTCGACCTCGTTAAAGAGATCAACCAGCAGAAGAGAGAAAACCCTTTTGTCTCTAAATATCTAGGAGTGATATTGAGATAGAGAGATTAACTAGGGAATGAAAATATTAGTGAGGTATATAAGTCGAATTTAGACAGATGCAGAAGGGGAAATCTGTGTGTGGTTTAGGAAAAGCTTATTAGAGATTGTGGCCCTTGTGGAAGGAAATCTGTGTTGGAGTATGGGATAAGGTTTAATGAATGTCTAAGATGCTTTGGCATTTAACGTCAGGTTTTTCGAAGTCACCCTTGAACAAGCTTTGGACTGGGGTTACCAGAAACGAAATTGAATTTATGATTATGATTGCGTTTAGAATGTGACTGAAGTTTGATTGATGCCTTTATATTTCAATAGAATTCTGGTCTTTATTTCGGTACGTGCCTGTGAAATATTACACACACACCTGTTATATACTATTACACACACACACACACACACACACACACGCGCACACACACACACACACACACATTTCAAATTAAACAACATTCCTATCTCAAAATAGTGTAAAACTAAAAAAACGTTGAGCAGTAGTAACTACAAATAATCACAAGAAAGCGATGACAAAATACGTATTCATCGCAATACGTACGCAACGGGAATCGCAATATTTTTCGTCTATCTCGTCCAAAATCATTTCGAAAAAGGGAGGAAGCGAAGGGTCTCTGCAACAGTAATGATTGCAATACAGTCTAACCTATCTTTTCAATGACATATCTAGAAATATCTGCAAAAAATCACATTATAAACAACCTCTATACAACGACCAACAACCTGTAAACAATCATAGCTACCTGTAGACATGGTCGCTAGGGGGTAGGTCTAATGGATAAGATATCTTTTTCGATTTAAAAGCCAAAAATAACAGCTGTTTACGAAGAATACATAATGCAACTTTGACTGTCTCCGATTTTCAAAGATGTAAAGTATGTCAAAGTTATACCGTGATGAATAAAATAATGAATAATGAATACAATGATAAATACAATAATGAATAAAACCACTCTTCAGGTGACGAATTATTGCTAATCCGATTAATTAAAAGTATAGAAACGTTATTATGTAAATCCTGAACATATCAGAGCTGAAATACCTGCCATAACCAATTGCATATTGACAGCATATATATGCATACAAATCCCTAATCGATTTTATCATCGTAATTTAAATTTTAATAAGAGATTTAGGAAGATTTCATTATCATAATGAAGGGATGAATCCACAAATATGGGGCACCTTTCAACGTGTATTACACACACACACACACACACACACACACACACACACACACACACACACACACACACACACACACACACACACACACACACACGCACACGCACACACACACACACACAAAGAAAAGAAAAATTGAAGAAGAAAAAATCAAGGTTAATATCAAAGCCAAAATAAGATGGCACGATAAAACCCTCTGCTTCTATATAAATGTCTGTCTTTTGATTTCATTCATTTTTTATCAGGTATCTGTAGAAGACTTAGATTTTGTGGATTGAACTCCCTCATTAATTGCTATCGCTTGTAATATCCTACAATGTTCCATTTAATTAAAATGTTGATACAGGTAAATCCTAAATGACCAGAAAAATAATTTTAATTCAGAAGAAGAAGAAGAAGAAGAAAAAAAAAGATAAACTAATATCTTTGTATCTATCCTCTTGTTGATTATGTTGGAACAATTGCAACTTGATTATTTAACTACCTATCATTATTATTTCTTTTATCTGGAATCCGTGTAGACGATGACCTTTTGCTTGATTGAGAGTGACACTGAAATAGACGGATGAAGAGAAATCCATTAGAGTATCTTTCTTTCCCTCTTTAACAGATAATAGCTTGGTGTAAGATGTTAACTTTTATGTGTATGCAAAAAAGAAGGCTCTGGCAATTATGAGGATGGTGATGATGAATACAGTGACATTAATAATGATGGTGAAAAGAAAATTCTTTGTTTGTCTTAGTAGGGGTTCTGTCTTCATCAATTTGTTACTTGATAATTCATGAATATATATATATATATATATATATATATATATATATATATATATATATATATATACACCTATACACATATATATACTGTATATATACACACACAAATATTTGTTAATATCAAGAAAAACATAAAATACCAATTTCCA
>BOPN01009126.1:35000-36220 GCA_017312705.2 Penaeus japonicus | reverse complement strand
AGAGAGAGAGAGAGAGAGAGAGAGAGAGAGAGAGAGAGAGAGAGAGAGAGAGAGGGAGAGAGAGATAATGTGTGTGTGTGTAAAGTGTATGTGTGTGTGTATGTATATAGTCTTATGATCATACATTTAATGTCATCAGCTTATGCTGCATGAGAATAGGCAACCAAGTGTTGCAAAAACTCTTTGAGTGCGATTTTGACCCATTGGAGCGGCGGACTGACGGCTACACTCGCCTCTTTTCGCCAAAATCATTGGACTATATCAAAGCGACGGTGCCTGTAAGAAATCCATTAGATACAAGCACTGCAACTTGTCAAATGTCACCCCACCTACGCACGAGATGGCGGTACAAGAACACCTCGATTTGCAACAAGGTAATTTTAAAGAAATCCAAAATAAAGTCACAGTGTTGAGCTCTCTTCGCCTATGGCACGTGTATCAAATTGAACCGAGTTAGAATTACCATCCACGCCGCTTCCCTGCATCTCGCCGGCATGCATCGCAGGATATGAAATATGATTTGAAAATATGGCACAAATAATCTTTAACATAAAATTGCTTGATATTTTGAATTATAATATTGTGGGACTGCGCGTGGGATAGAAGCTTGGTTTGTAAATAGGTTTCGATGATTCAATATGATGACGGGCTCTAAGTCTACTGAAAAATGTATTCTATTTGCAATTGTTTTCCCTCCCGTAAAAAGGCCAGACAACAGGAATTATTCACTGTTAATTGGAGAATGATCTGGACATCAACGTTATGGGAAAACTGTGTTACATTTGATAAACAAAAAATAAAAATAAATATATAAATAAAATAAAAACTCCCTCCCTCGACAGCACCTGTTATGACAATCTTGGAACTGTTGTTGCGGAATACCACTTAAAGTTGCACATGTTGCACGCCCTCCCTACTATAGACATGCACGTCAACTACGGTTCACTTTCGCGATGGTTGTACCCGAAGTATTATTTGATTAGATTTGTATTTGCAATGTTCTCTTTGATTTTTGCAAAACAAGTTACTGTCTCCTGACAGACATTTAAGTATCGTATTTGTCCTCAGTTAGACACGTGGTGACTCGAAATTCCATTAATTGTGATTTTGAAAGTAAATTTGAGTTCAAACATCTACTTTATCATACGAATAACAGTAAGAATGTAATAAAATAACAATGATAAAAAAACAGCAATAATAAATGTAATAATGATGAACAT
>BOPN01009126.1:20000-22500 GCA_017312705.2 Penaeus japonicus | reverse complement strand
CATACATATATGTATGTGTTCACACACACACACACACACACACACACACACACACACATATATATATATATATATATATATATATATATATACATATAGTTAGATAAATAGATAGATAGATAGATAGATAGATAGATATATGTATGTGTGTGTGTGTGTGTGTGTGTGTGTGTGTGTGTGTGTGTGTGTATGTATGTATATATATATATATATATATATATATATATATATATATATATATATATACATATAAATGTATGTATATGTATATATACATATATACATAAAAAGATATATAAGTTTATATATTCATATATATATATATATATATATATATATATATATATATATATATATATATATATATATATATATGTAATTCATGTATACGTATACATATGTATGTATGTGTGTGTGTGTGTGTGTGTGTTAACATATATATATATATATATATATATATATATATATATATATATATATATATATATATATTTATATATATATACATATGTATATATATATATATATATATATATACATATATATATATATATATATATATATATATATATATATATATATATATTCACTCACATTTGTAATATCAACATATGACAAATCAAAATGGGCATTAATCATACAGAAGGTTCATGTTTCGAAACATATTTATTCAAACTTTTAAGACATCAGAAGAGCGACTCTCAGTTTACAATTTCAAGCAAAAGTAAGAAGGAATATCTGCCCTGTTGCAGCAACCCTTTCTCACTTTGCTTTTCTCATCTAACCATGGTAACCTCCGTAAGAGGGAGCATGATGGTACACGGGGGCAGGTTTGTGCACCACCACATGAACTGGCTTTAGCCAATTACAAGTAATTCGCTGGCTTGTGTACCACGTGGACGGGATGGTACACGGGCCGATGAACCAGATGGACAGGGCGGTATCTTGGTCGAGGACGGTACTTGAGCTTGCCCGGTTCGGCAGTGACTGCAGACACTGCTAGCATGGCGAGTAGGATCAAGACTGCCTAGCGGTGGAAAAAGACCATGTGAGTATGAAAGCCTTCTGTTTACATATATACTGAAGGAAAAATAATCACTGATCGAATGGTACCTGTGTGTGATCTGGTCTTCGTATCTCTGTGGGAACCTGACCAATTAACATTCTGCCTTCAGTCACTGCCGGTTCGGCAGTGACTGCAGACACTGCTAGCATGGCGAGTAGGATCAAGACTGCCTAGCGGTGGAAAAAGATCATGTGAGTATGAAAGCCTTCGCTTTACATATATACTGCAGGATAAATAATCACTGATCGAATGGTACCTGTGTGTGATCTGGTCTTCGTATCTCTGTGGGAACCTGACCAATTAACATTCTGCCTTCAAGTGCTTTTGAATTAAAACCTTCCTGATATATCAGTATATAAGGACTTTTCCACTGTTTTACACACAATTATAAGTTCACTTACAATCCTCATGTTGAAATTGTTCTTGTGGGAATCTGAAACGAGCTCAGCTGCTTCTGACAGTCATTTGTATTTGAGTGTATATATACACTTCTTCCTACCTCACCCCGAGGAATGTCGGGTGGAGAAATTTAGATTTCATAGTAGTTTGAAAAAAAGCTAGACAAAAAAAAAAGAAGATAAAAAAGGTAAAAAAATAGTTTTGTTACTATTGACCTTAACATTCACGTTATTAGAGAGCAAATGGACTTTTTTTTTACCATTATTCTTCACTACTTATTATAGCTGTCAGTAAACACTATGACAACAAAAGAAATAGAGGAGTAATGGTGATGATGATATCAGTAATGACGATAATGAAAGTATTAAAAGTAATGATTACAAAAATAGTAATAATTGTTATAATGATGTTAGTGATGGAAGTAATAACAACGATAAAAATAATGATATTCATAATAATATTGATAATACCAACAAGAACAGTAAAGTGAAAAATCAACAGATAACATCAAGAAAATCCAACATCCAATCATCTAAAACGAATTCCTTGATTCAGAAACCTTATTGATCGAAAAAAAAAAAAATCAAAGACAAACATTACACAGTAAAATAATGTTCTGTTCATAAAAACGTATTCTTCACTATTGAATAACAAAGTACTGAAAAAAAATATATATGTTTGGAAAACTTTGTGGTTGAAAATGTGGATACAAAGGTAGCCTCAAGACTAAAACTAAAATCATTACATATATATATATATATATATATATATATATATATATATATATATATATATATGTGTGTGTGTGTGTGTGTGTGTGTGTGTGTGTGTGTGTGTGTGTGTGTTTATATATATAAATATATGTATATATATGAGAAGATGGTAGAATGCAGTAACACAATTTAATATATACAAATTTTTACCTCCCTGACCGGGACTCGAACCCGAGCCGTAAGATCGACAGGCACGGTTGATACCGCTCGGCTACACGACCCGTCAAAAGAGATGTTCAACCAGACGCCTTATGAGATGTCA
>BOPN01009124.1:3357-10857 GCA_017312705.2 Penaeus japonicus | reverse complement strand
GAGAGAGAGAGAGAGAGAGAGAGAGAGAGAGAGAGAGAGAGAGAAAGAGAGAGAGAGACGGTGTAATACCTAAACATAACCCTCTCCCGCTCTGACTTAAAAACAAACAGATTGACAACTCTACGGACAACGCCAAACATTTCAGTACATCGTCATTGATTTTTTTTCGCCATGGTGTCCGGAAGCAATTACCAGGCTTGTGCTAATGACAGCAATATCAAGATAATTACGCTGCTGTGTAATGACTACCTCGTTAACCTTATTCTGAGAACCTGAATAGTGTTACGTGTTACGTATAGTGTTACGCAAGAAGCAAGAATATTAATGATGATGGTAAATAAGGCAGTAGTGATAATGGCCATTATGGAAATCATCGAGAATGAAAAAATATTCCTCTGGATGGTCATGGTCAAAATTATAATAAAGACAATGCCGATTGCACTGATAATGAATGAAGTTATGTTAATGTACTCAATTAACATTATTCCATTTGAAATACGTGGAGAGCACTTTGTACAGATAATTACGAACGTGGTAATGATATTAGCGGCGATGAGGCCACGCTAATGCAATAATAGGAATACGGATGAAAGGAAGAGCAAGAAAGTGTGATAGGAAGGATATATAAATTGACTTATAGAAGGATAGCAAATATGATTATTGTACTGGCGTGTCCGAAATGGTATGCGTCTTAGAGGTAATGATGATAAAATAAAGAAAATTAGGAAATATGACCAGAGAGGAAAGAAGACTAAGGGGGGATGTGAAGAGGGTAAGGAGAATAAAGATGGAGAGGGTAGATAGCAAGATTATAGGATTTTTTCAACAAAGAACATAAAAATACAATTAAGATCAATCTTCTTATTCAGTCCCCCTTCTCTACTCTCCCTTTCCCATTCTTAAACCCCCCCCCTTATTCCTCCCGTTTCTCCTTCTACCCTTCCTCCTTTCATACGACTCCCCCCCCCCCCCCCACACACACACACCTATCTTACCAACCCTCTACGCCCCTCTCCCTTCCCCCCTCTCCTTCTACCCTTGCCACACACACACACACACACACACACACACACACACACACACACACACACACACACACACACACACACACACACACACACAACACTCCCCCTCCCCTGCCACCCCTCCCCCTCCCCCCTCCCCCCCTCTTTAGAACTCATAAAAGAAGGCAAATTAGATTGTCCGCAAATAAGGTTACCGGAGTTCATTTCCTTACTCCACTTGCGTTTACTCCACTTGCATTTTACTCCACTTGCCTCTTACTCCACTTACTTCTTATTCCATTTGCTTAATACTCCACTTGTCTCTTACTCCCTTTGCGTCCTACTCCCCTTGTCTTATACTCCACTTGCCTCGTACTCCACAAGCCTGTTACTCCACTCGCCTATTACTCCACTTGTCTCATACTCCACTTACATCTTACTCCACTTGCCTCGTACTCCACTTACATTTTACTCCACTTGCCTGTTACTCCACTTGCCTCATACTCCACTTACATCTTACTCCACTTGCCTCGTACTCCACTTGCCTGTTACTCCACAAGCCTGTTACTCCACTTGCCTCATACTCCACTTACATCTTACTCCACTTGCCTCTCCAGCTTCTCGCCTCCCCCCCCCCTCCTCCTCTTCTCTCCCCGCGGCGCCAGATCTTATAATTGATTTCATCCAATTTGCATACCGTTCAAGAAGGGGAAGGTAAAAGGGGCGTAAGGAAGGGGGAGGGGAAGGGGTTAGGGGTTAGGGGAAGGGGTGAGGGGAAGGGGTGAGGGGAAGTGGGAGGAGGGGAGGGATGTTTGTGAAGTACTGGGAAAGGTAAAGAAGTGAAAGGGGGGGGGAGGGGTAGAGGAGTGGGTAGAGGAAGAGGAAGGGGAAGGGGTAGGTAGAAGAGTGGGTAGAGAAAGGAGAAATAGGGGTAAGGGTGTATGTGAAATAGAAGAGAGGGGAAGGAGGGGGAAAGAGGAAAGGGAAAGGGAAAGGATGTATGTGAGATAGAAGAGAGGGGAAGGAGGGGGGAAGAGGAAAGGGGAAGGATGTATGTGAGGTACAGGGGAGGGTTAGGAAGTGAATAGGTTGGGGGGGGGGGGGTAGAGGAAGGAGAAAGGGAAGGGGGTTGAATATAAAGTTAAGGTGAGGGGAAAGAACGAGAAGGGAGAGAGAGGGGATGGATGAAGTAAAGAGTAGAGAAGGATAGACAGACACCCGGGTGGAAGGATTGCACAAGAATTGAAAGTGAGGGGAATAGAGATGGATGGACAAAAACCAATAGAAATTGAAAGTAAGGGAAATCGAGGGAAATAGGGGCATGTGGGAGAGGGGTTAAAGGGGTTTCTATACGAGGTAAAAGTATCAGTAAAAAGAGGGGAGGGAAAGTGAAAGGGTTGTGGGCGGGATGGGTTGCCTAAGAGGTCAAGGTCAGATAGAGAGGGTGTAGGGGGGAAAGAGGGGAGGAGAATAAAGGGAGATGGGTAAGGTCCATACAAAATATACATTAGGCCGTGATATAAATAGATTACAACGAATAAAAATAAAATAGATAAACAAAATCAAAGGTAAGATAGAGTGGGTGAAAGGGGAAAAGAGGGGAAGAAAGTGAGGGGAATTGAATAAGATCCATGTGTCTCTAATAAAGATAGATTAATGGGGGAATTATCTATGGGTAAAGATAGAAGTAACGAAGGGTTAGGGAGGGGATGGGATGATGGGGGAGGGGGGATGGGATGACGAGGGAGGGGGGGGTGAAGGGGAAAGGGGGGGGGGGGCGGAGTGCTTGTAGATGAGGGCTTGTGATGATTCATAGCCTCATAGCTTGTGATGTGTATGTGAATGTCTTTTCTTATATATATATATATATATATATATATATATATATATATATATATATATATATATATCCACACATATACACGTTTATGTATACATTGCATATACACATGCGCATGTATATATTAATGACGGACGAGATATGGATACTCACGCACATACACACACACAGAAAGAAAGAAAGAATTAAAAAGTACAAACAGATATTTGGATCCGCACTTTGTTATTAAAAGAAATGAATAATAATAAAAAAACGGGAGAATTAAAGACGCAGAAAATCAAAAATAGAACGTAGGAATGTCAAAAAAAAAAAAACGAAAAAAAAAAAAACTGTCCTCTTTCCCTTCCCCTCTCTTCTCTTCCTCTATCTTCTCCCCCCCTCCCCCCCTCATCCTCCCCTTCTCCTCCCTTCCTCTCGCCTTCCAATCTCCTCCCCTCCCTCCTACTCTCCCTCTCCCATTTCCCCTCCGTCTCTCTTCCCTCCTCTACCCTTCTCTCGCCTCCACCTCCCTTCCCCTCGCCTCCCCTCTCTTTCTCTCCTCTCCTGCCCTTCCTCCTGCTCTCCCTCTTCCCTTTCCCTCTCTCCTTCTCTCCCCTTTCCCCTCCATCTCTCTTCCCTTCTCTCGCCTCCCCCTCTCCTCCTCCTCTTGCCTCCACCTCCCCTCCCCAACCTCACCTCTCTTTCTCTCCTCTCCTGCCCTCCTTCCAGCTCCCCCTCTTCCCTCTCTCCTCTCTCCTCCTTCCCTCCTTTCTATGCAAGCGTAGTCAATGGATTCTTGAGCCTGCTGGGAAACTCAAAAGCTTGTGTTACTCCTAAGAGTATCATGTGTGGTGTTGGATGTGATGACGTGCACGTTTTGTGATGATGCCATTTGTGGTGACGATGTGATGATGTATTGGGGTTGATAATGATGATGATAGTGAATTTAAAATTGTTGTAATGATAATGAGGGATGACTGATTCAAAGCATATGACCTTTCTATTATTTAGATTGTGTGTGTATTTAATATATATTTCCGTAGATATGAATATTTGTGTTATCATCGCCTTAAGTATATCTATATATCTATATATCTATATATCTATATATCTATATATCTATATATCTGTATATCTATATCTATATCTATATCTATCTATCTATCTATCTATTTATCTATCTATCTATCTATCTATCTATCTATCTATCTATCTATCTATCTATCTATCTATCTATCTATCTATCTATCTATATATATATATATATATATATATATATATATATATATATATATATACATACATACATACACGCACACACAACGATAATGATGATTTAAAAATCGGGAATATTAACTATAATTATTATTATCACTTATTAATGTAATGTCAATGTTTCATGAAAAATATACCCTCTTAATTATAGTGTTCTTACCAAAAAACAATTAATGTTGGGAGATTGAAAGATAACAGATAATTTATCTTGTTCATTTATCAGTCTACAAAGAGGGGGGTAATTAGGAGGGAAGAAAATGATAATCAGAAGAAGAAATGATAAAAGTGATAATGATAAAAATAAGGAAAACAATAATGATAATGATGACATGATGTTGATAGTAATGATGATAGTAATAGTGATGATAGGAATAGCAATAATGATAATTATTATTATATTGATAATGATAATGATAAAAATGATGATCATGATAATGATAGTATTAATAGTAATACTGATTATAATGATGCTGATAAAAATAGATGAAAATGAAATGATAATAGTAATTATTATGATGATAATGATAATGGTAATAAAAAAATGATAACAATAATAACGATGATAATGATATTGATAGTTATAATAGTAATAATAACAATAATGATAATAATGATAATGATAATAATAGTAATAGTAATAATGATAATAATGGTAACAATGATAATGAAGATAAAAAAATGATAACAACAACAACGACAATAACAACAACAACAACTATAACAACAAAAACAACAAGAAAAATCGCAAGAAAAATCAACACCAAGAGCAAAAGCAGAAGCCCTTGATCTAATTCTCTCTCCTCTTTCCAGACGACACAAACGCTCTCCTTGCGGTCGTATTTCATTCAGGACTCGTGTACCTCCTTCGCACCCATGATGACCTCACGCCCGTCGTCGTCAGAACCGGACTCAGGGGTATTCAGGTGAGTCTTGTGGGCGGGGTGGGCGGGGTGGGTTGGGGTGGGTTGGGGGATGAGGGTTCAGGTGAGTCTAAGTTTGGGGTGGGGGTGGGGGGGCAGGGGTTGGAGGCGAGGATTCAGGGGGGTATTCAGGTGAGTCTGAAGGGGCGAGGTTGTGGGGGGAGGGGGGGCAGTGAGATAGGTGAAGAGGGACGAGTTTCAGGGGTGTTCAAAAGCAAAAGGGTCCATGTTTGCTCGAAAGAGTTAAGACAATCCTATAATCATAACAGTGAGTATATGTAAAAGTCAAAAAACATCAAAACAAGAGACTTCCAAATGCACTAAGGGACATCCAGAGAAACCTAAGGACATCTAAAGACATCTAAGGACTTCCAAATGCACTAAGGGACATCCATAAGAACCTAAGGACATCTAAAGACATAAAAAAACAAAACAATACCAACCCACGTGTCCTAACCACCCCCACCCTACCTCCTCGTACCTCCAGGTGGAATGGACGAATTCCGGGGAGGTGCTGGCCGTGGCGGGACACCTACCTGACGAAGGCTGCACCGTCGGCACAGCCACCACACACCCGGTCAGGAATGTGGTGAAGTTCTACACAAGGGGCGGTTCCCTTCGTTACACGCACCATCTCCCGCTGTGTCAGGTATGGGCTGGTGTTTTTGTGGTTGTTGTTGTTGTTTTGGTGGGGTTTGTTGATTGGTGGTGTGTGTATTTTCTTTGTGTTATTTTTGTTTGGGGGTTGTTATTGTTGTTATTGGTGTTATCTTTGTTATTATTATCCTTGTCTTTGTGTTTTTTTTGTTATTGTTATTATCATTGTTATTATCACTGTTTTTTTTTATCATTATCATCACTATTTTTCTTACTATCACTATTATCATGAGAGAATCACTTTCACCACCATCTGCATCATCAAAAAAAAAAAAAAAAGGAAAAGTTAAAAGAAATAGAAGAAAAAAAAGAACATAAACAAAAACAAAAATAAAAACAAGAATAAAAAAACAAAGAAAAAGAAAATAAAAAGGAGAAAAAAAGTAAAAGAATCATTATCTTCAAAAAAAAGAAAAAAAGAAAAGTTGAAAGAAATAGAAGGAAAAAAAAGAACATAAACAAAAACATATATAAAAAACAAAAATAAAAAACAAAGAAAATGAAAATAAAAAGGAGAAAGAAAGAAAGGAAGTAAAAGAAGAAGAAAGAATCGCACAGCAAAACGGACGGAAAATACCACAAGTCACGAACACCACTAACGTAATAATTCTTTCCACTCAACGCATGCACGTCACCCTTGCCCCCCCCTTCTCCCCCCCCCACTTCCCCCCTCTATCCTTTCTTGCCTTGTGCACACGTCACGCTATCACATATTCATGCTTATACTTATATATATATATAAACAGACGTAGATATATACACACAGGCACATACACATATACTTACACTTATACTTACACTTATACTTACACTTATACATACAGTTACACTTACACTTACACTTACACTTACACATACACATACACATACACATACACATACACATACACACACACACACACACACACACACACACACACACACACACACACACACACACACACACACACACACACACACACGAAACGTTCATCCACCCTTTCCCATAATAGACGCAATCAACAGGACACCTTACAACATTGCATGAAATTGTCACTTGTTGCATACCTGTGGAGTGTTGCCACGCGGGGATCCTCTTATTTATTTGTATTTGTCTCTGTTTTTTTATCTTTGATTTACTTGTTTCTTTGTTTATTTTGATTAGTCTGTTGATAAGAAATGATATTAATTAGATATATGTTGATAGTCATGATATTCATTGAATATTAACAAATGTAGATATATAATAATCTCACGAGTGATTTTATGATCTGGTGAATAAATTTAATGATTAAATCAAAGGAGGGGAAACGTGACTAAATCTCATGGCAAATACAATAAGCGCTTGCATGCATGTTCGTTCATGTGCATGACTCGAGACTGGCGACGTCGTGTCTCTTGTTCTTGTTCTCTCCACTTCTCTCTGTTTCTTCTTCTTGTTCTGTTTCTTGGTCATTTTCTTCTTGCTATTTTTCTCGATCTCTTTCTCTCTATATGTTTTATTTCGACGTACGTTATTTTCTTGTCTCTTGCTTTCTCTCTCTATGTCTCTGTCTCTTTTTGGTTTTGTTTCTGTGTTTCGTACTCCCTCGCCTACGTTTCATTTCTGTCTCTCCGTTTTCCGTCTCTTTGTTTCTCCGTATCTACGTCTCTCTCTCTCTCTTTCTTTCTCTCTCTCTCTCTCTCCATCTATCTATCTATCTTCTCTGTATGTCTTTCTGTCTGTCTGTCTGACTCTCTCTCTCTCTCTCTCTCTCTCTCTCTCTCTCCCTCTCTCTCTCTCTCTCTCTTTCTCTCTCTCTCTCTCCCTCTCCCCCCCCTCACTCTCTCTCTCCCTCTCCCTCTC
>BOPN01009123.1:27500-35000 GCA_017312705.2 Penaeus japonicus | reverse complement strand
CCAGCCCGATTCATATTCGTTCCATAATTGTTTTCTGCGACGAGTAAAGCACGGATTGCTTTCCATTCCAGACAAAACCCGCATTCCGAATTCTTGATTGTTTGTATTCCTATTTCCTAGTTGTTTGTCTGTAGGTCCTCACCGTCTAATTACTCATTTTTGTTTTATTATCTAGGTTCCTAATTCTTATTCACTTTTGTTCCAAACTCCTATTCGTCTACATTCCTAGTCGTCTGTATTTCTAGTTCCTAATCGGTTTTATTCTTAACTGTCTACGGTCCAAAATTTAATGCCTAATCATGTATGTTATTGATAGCATTTGATTCCCTTATTCCTTATTCCCTGATCATGTATGTTATTGATAGTGTTTAATTCCTTAATTCCTAATTGTCTGAATCCCTGATCCCTAATTGCCTGAATCCCTAATCCCTAATTGCCTGAATCTCTGATACCTAATCCCTAATTGCATGAATCATTAATCCTTGATTGTCTGAATTCCTAATCCCTAACTGTCTAAATCCCTGATTCCGAACTGCCTGAATCCGTAATTCTTAATTTCCTGAATCCCTAATCCCTAATTGCCTGAGTCTCTAATTGCCTGAATCCCTAATTCCTAATCTGAATCCCCAATTCCTAATCTCCTGAATCTGTAATCCGTAATTACCTGAATCTCTGATCCCTAATTGCCTGAATCCCGGATCCGTAATTGCTTGAATCCCTTAGTCCTAATTGTCTGAATCCCTAATTCCGAATTGCCTAAATCTCTAAATCCCAATCACCTGAATCCCTAATTCCTAATCGTCTATAAAATCTCTATATCGAATTTCAGATTATTGTCTCTCTCTCTCTCTCTCTCTCTCTCTCTCTCTCTCTCAGCTATAGGCCTTCCAGCTCCCTCAAACTCTCTCGCTCATTCCATGCCTTTGATGATAGCAATTAATTATGCAGTGCTAGGCTTTTCTTGCATGGGAATATTGCACAAATAAACGGTAGGGGGGAAGGGAGTGTGCAACCTTCATGCACTTTAGATTCCATGCAGGATGATATTGGGGACCGTGTGCAGTGGTGTTGATTAATGTGCATAAACGTTTTCCTGTTTTGCTTTTTCGACATTTTCTCGTTCTGTCCTTGTTGCTTGCTTTTTATTTCGTGTTCCTATTTTCTTGATATTCACATTTCTTTGCTTTCTTTCTCGTTTCCTCACATTGTTTTCGTTTCTCTCTGTGTTTTCCTTTTATTTCTACAGGGGACAAAATGCCCAATTTACAATAAACACTTCAGTAACATCACACTCCAGGCAACCGATGAAACAAAACACACAAACAGTTCATTATAGTCTTACCAAATAACTATAACATCACCAGCAAGTACTCAAACAATCATAACAATTCGCAGTATCATAAATAAACATCGTGAATCCATTACAAATCCAACAGCAGCGATTTCGCGTGATTTGGCCTCTCGCATAGAGCAAACACCCTTTAGCTTGACAAACAGTCTGTGATGGAGAAAGCGTGGAGATGGAACGGGTTACCATGCCGGCTCTCTCTCTCTCTCTCTCTCTCTCTCTCTCTCTCTCTCTCTCTCTCTCTCTCTCTCTCTCTCTCTCTCTCTCTCTCTCTCTCTCTCTCTCTCTCTCTCTCTCTCTCTCTCTCTCTCTCTCTCTTTCTCTCTCTTCTCATCACGTTGTGTTAACATGCCTTTTCAGAATTTTCTGTCCATTAATTCAAGCGATTCCTCAGGAATTTAGTAAATATTTGAGTGCAGGATGAGATAGCTGTTTGTTGCATGAATCAGTTCAGTGACTCATTGCTAGATCTCTATTCACCTCGCAGGTTCATCTGTCAAAGTGAGACAAGGGGGGGAGAAAAGAAGAGAGAGAGATCCCACGAACCCACATACAAGATACGTATGTATATCTACATACACACGTATGTATATCTACATACACACACACACACACACATATAAATATACATATATTATACATATATACACACACATATAAGACACGTCATGGAACTTATCTATGTGCTCTTAGCAGAGCAGTGATAGCGAATTTTCACATATATATATAACCTCGGTAACCTGATTTAGGACTTGAATTTGTGATTCCGTTGCTACCGAGTGCTCGCGGGAATTGTCCGTGAAAATTCGCTATCACTGCTCTGCTAAGAGCACATAGGTAAGTTCCATGACGTCTCTTAAGGCGTCTGGTTGGACAATTCTTTTAGCGGGTCGAGTAGCCGAACGGTCTCACCACCGTACCTGTCAATCTTACGGCGCGGGTTCGAGTCCCTGTTAGGGAGATAAAATTTATATATATATATATTAAAATGTGTTACTGCATGCTAACATCTTTCCCATATATATATATATATATATATATATATATATATATGTATATATATATATATATATATATATATATATATATATATATGTATATATATACAATATATATATATAGACACACACACACACACACACACACACACATATATATATATATATATATATATATATATATATATATATATATATATAAGGATATATAAGTATATATATGTGTGTGTATATATATATATATATGTATATATATATACACACACAAACACACACACACACACGTATATATGTATATATATATATATATATATATATATATATATATATATATATATATATATGTGTGTGTGTGTGTGTGTGTGTGTGTGTGTGTGTGCGTGTGTGTGTGTGTGCGTGTGTGTGTGTGTGTGAATGAATGCAATCGTCACAGAGTAAGAGGTCAATGAA
Source organism: Penaeus japonicus (assembly GCA_017312705.2). NCBI lineage: Eukaryota > Metazoa > Arthropoda > Malacostraca > Decapoda > Penaeidae > Penaeus > Penaeus japonicus. Next base: position 32,204 of record BOPN01009123.1, on the reverse strand, counting down.
AATAAAACAGAAATGATTCCATAAAACAGTTCAAACAAGCGAAAGAGGAATATAATATTGGCACATTGATAAAGTATTGATGAAAGTGCTTCAGTTACGCCTGTACGTAGAGCATGGATTAACAGCTTGCGAAATCTCTGTCTACAAAAAAGAAAACGTAGTGAGCGATGTATAGTTTAAAATGAAATTTGAAAATACAAAAAAGTCTAAATTGTATAAAGAAACTATATTAAGAGAATGAACAAAACTCATACTTTTAATGATATTGATATTCATAATAATACAAGTAATAACGATAATGATATTGATGATGATGATGATGATGAAGATAATGATAATGATGATAATGATAATGATGTAGTAAGGATGATAGTAAAAAACGATGGTAGGTATGGTGATGAGGAAGACGATGATGATTATGATGATCATGAAAATGATAATTGATTTTATCATTATTATGACTTTAATTGTTATTATCATTAGAATCAAGGATGGTATTAGTAGTAGTATTAATAATAGTTCTATCAGTAGTAGTAGATTTATCATATTTACTCTCATTGTCATTATTATCATAATCATTATTTTTCTGATATTTGTTATCATTATTAGTGTTGTTATCATCACTTTATTTTTAACATCATTATCATTATCATCATTATTATCATTTCGATTTTCAATGTTTTCATCGTAATCCTAACATTGATAAAAATGCTAATGATGGCGAAGATTTTGATAATGATACTGGTGATATTTGATGATTGTAATGTAATTAATAATGTAAATGACGTCAAAGCTATCAATGGTTACAATACTAATAACAACAATGAAAACAATATTGATAACTTTTTGCAGGTTATTTTAATGAACTGACAATTAGATTATCTATGCTACACATGTAATAGGAATGATATTAGTAGTTGTACTTAATCTGTAACAAAATTGATGTCATAACAATGGAAATAATGATAATGTTCAAGTTTCAACACCAATAACTACAGATAATGACAGCAATAACAATAATGCTATTAATACTAGTAGCAATAACAGCAGCCGAGTGGGGAATATGAATATTAGCATCATGACAATAATAACAACAAAAATACAAAATAAAGTAGATATATACCCTTGTCCTATTACAGATGCAAATTTTCCTGACAGTCTTTCATTAGTTGTTATTGTTGAAAATCTACATACATCTCAGAACAGAATACGTGTGTTGGTAACGATAGTAGGGGAGAATTATACAAGCGATACATATATTATATATATATATATATATATATATATATATATATATATATATATATATATATTTATATATATATATATATATATATATATATATATATATATATATATATATATATATATAATATATAGCATAGAATCATAGGATGACTGCGTATATATCATTATTGGGGGATTTGGCATTTCACTAATTCATTTAAAATCATATTGATAGCTATAGAGAGCAAGATGAAACGAGGAATAAAGGGACAAGAAACAAGAGAGCAGGGCAGACCGTTAGATACACAAGGAAAAGAGTTATACAAAGACATACATAAAGGCACGACAGAAAAACATTGCAACTGTTCCCCTATAATGTCACCTCCTTTGTTGTTGAATCATGTCCGATGCCATTGTCGGGGAGCCATCTAGTGAGAGCCTGAATAAAAGAGGGGGGAGGGGGGGGGAAGGGGGGAGGGGTGTTAGGGTATGAATGCATGCAAATAGACCGTTCACTTTGGTGCTGTGACGAGCATACCACCGATGCAGAAGCTTGTGTAGTGTGGATACGAGCGTGTTAATACGTATTTGCATGAATGTGTGTGTAAAAGCTTTCGGGAACACAGTTCAACAAAGCTACTAACAACAATACTGCTACTAACAACAATACTGCTACGCTACCAAATTCATATCTGTAGCTGTTGTCAGGCAACTCTTGTGCAAAGGAATACAACAGCACACATACACATGCACATATATGCCCTCGACAAATCCAAGCAATGACAGAGAGAAACACAACACAGTGCTTTTACTACGCGTGGAACAAAGTCCCTTCCAAGCAAGCAAGTAGATGTGTCCGCAGTAGAGATGTATCCCCCAGCTATTGTCTGCATTAAAGTGCACATACTTCGTCGACACAGTAAAAATGTATTTTGATACTGTATGTGTCTCGATGCTATGTTTGTTAACTCTGTTATGATTTGCAGTCTCTGATTCTTGTGGTAAGTAGGCTCATAATAGCGTATGAGGGAAATAATTTCGTCGCCCAACGAAAAAAAAATCATGGACGTTAAAGCCTAAATAAACGGATAATGGATTGCGAATCATAAAATTGCATTGAAAACTGCTGCCATATGAATAATGATAATAGGATCATGTAAATAATAACGAACTGTCCTGAAAAAGAAAGAAAGAAAGAAAGAAAGATAAAAAACATCATCATCAATAACAACAACAAAACACACAAAGAAAATGCAAGAAAATATAAACCTCGCCGCTGAAAACAAAACTGAACTTCCAGAATTTACAACAACAACTCTCACGGGGTCAGAGAGAAAAGGCAAACCCAGTGGCAGAGCACTTGGAAAAGAACACAGCGGGTTCATAGTCTAATTTATTACACGACGACCATTCTGAACAGTTACGACGGCATTATAAAGTCCTTTGACCATTAAACAGGGCGTAGTGAGCCACCTCCGACGTGACTACGATGCCAAGGAGATAGAACAGAAAGTGAGAGGCAGAGCAAGGGAGAGGCAGGGAAGAAGGGAGGGAGGCAGGTAGGCAAGGAGGGATGGAGAGAGGGAGAGACGGAAAGAGAGAGAGAGAGAGAGAGAGAGAGAGAGAGAGAGAGAGAGAGAGAGAGAGAGAGAGAGAGAGAGAGAGAGAGAGAGAGAGAGAGAGAGAGAGAGAGAGAGAGAGAGAGAGAGAGAGAGAGAGAGAGAGAGAGAGAGAGAGATACAGAGATTGCATCTACGTTAAGAAGAGAAAAAGAGAGACTGCTTGCGTGTGAGAGAGAATAAAGCAAGGATTTTAAGAAATGAGAGAAAGAGTGAAAAAAAGAGAAAATAGATAGGAAGATTTAGAGAAAGAGAGAGAAAAAAAAAGAGAAAAGAGAGAGGAAAAAACTTTTGAGATTGGGGCTGATCTAAGGATTGAGATAAGAAAGACGTTTAAACTTTCCTGTTAAAGTTGGAAGGCCCCATGAACTCTATATCGCCCTTGGAATCCGCTGGTCGTGAGTCCTGCTGTGTGAAGCTGTTTCGGGAGTCGAGTTCCAAATGGACGGCGGGAGTGTCCCTTTCTGCCTCTTGCATTGGGTCTCTTTCTCTCTGCTTCTCTTTCGCGATCTATCCATCTCTCTCACTCTCTTTATCTCTCTGTCTCTTTCTCCCTACTCTCTCTCTCTCTCTCTCTCTCTCTCTCTCTCTCTCTCTCTCTCTCTCTCTCTCTCTCTCTCTCTCTCTCTCTCTCTCTCTCTCTCTCTCTCTCTCTCTCTCTCTCTCTCTCCCTCTCTCTCTCTCTGTCTCTCTCTCTCTCTCTTTCTCTCTCTCTCTCTCTCTCTGTCTCTCTCTCTCTCCGTTACTTATATCCGCATTCCTTTTGTCTATTTGGTTAGAAAACAATGAAAAACAACACTGAAAAACACAAGACAATCATCCGGAAAATAAATGTTTATACAGTTGGTGGCTACAATAAAGATATCCGTATTTAGAATGTAGTAGGTATGCGTTTGTCTTCTATATAAAGAAACAAAACATGCTCCGATACACATCCAATCATCTACATTCATCCACACACACACACAAGCACACGCACACACACACATGTGCACACATACACACACACACACACACGCGCGCGCGCGCACATAGTGGACATACTCCCACCAGATTTCACATTTCTCTTTCAGTACCAGTGTATAAGCCTGATGTTAATCCAATAATCCTTCTGAATCGCGGGATCAGACAACAATTCACAATGGACCATGATGAATGGTGCTATGCCTTCTTAGGATCAAAGTTGGGTACGAACAACTCATGGTCGAACTAACAACGTTGCTCTAAATGACATGAAGTGCGAGGGATTTGTCTTATTTGAAGTGAATCCAGATTGAATTGGTTTCTGTTGTCTCAGAAGGTGATCTTTGATACGTCTCGGAATGGTAAGAACGAGCAAAAAGCCTACTCTGTTTAGCAGCGTAATGCCTTGATGACTCCTGCAGTCCCAGTGATCGCTTTTCCGCCCCTCAACAAGGAATGGTGCTATGCTGCCGTATATAACAACTGTTTTACCACGCTTCAGCTCCCTAATTAGGCTAGGAAGTTCCTAATTGATGAGGAGATCACGGCACCACTCGAGTCCGTGCTAACTGTAGGTAGATCAACCTGATACAAGTACGTGATAAACTCTTGCATTCAATCAGGACAAAAGGTGAAATTTCGCGCTATTTTCTCAAGGCTAAGTAGGCAGAACGAGGGTCATTTACTAAGAAATGACATTCAATCTCCTAAGCAAAATTCCTGATATGCCTGTCTCCTAGAAGTCCAGTCTAGTTATCGGACTGTCACAGTGCTACAGGGGATGTCAGATTGTTAATTTATTACAGATAGTCACAGCCTACCCTACTTCTATCAACGTGTCTAAGTGAAACACCCTTACAGATACAATTAGAGTTAATTTAATGTTAATTTAATT
>BOPN01009123.1:22500-25000 GCA_017312705.2 Penaeus japonicus | reverse complement strand
GAGAGAGAGAGAGAGAGAGAGAGAGAGAGAGAGAGAGAGAGGAAGAGAGAGGAAGGGAGTAAGAGAGAAAGAAAGACAGAGAGAGAGAGAGTGTGTGTGTGTGAGAGGGAGAGAGAGGGAGTGAGTGAGAGAAAGGGAGATAGATAAAGAGAAAGCTCAGAAATTGTAGGAGGACAGATACACGAAAAGGGTTGGGGGTTGGGGGTTGGGGGTTGGGGGTTGGGGGTAGGGGGTTGGGGGTTGGGGGTAGGGGGTGTCAGTGTCTTGGTGATGGAAGAAAAACAGAGAAATGGAGGCAAAGATAGACGGTCATTGTACGTATGTGTTTTTTCTCGTGTGCGAAGTTTCTTTTTTTCTTTTTCTTCTCCTCTCTTCTCTTATTCTTCTTCGTGTGAGCGTATGTACAAACAGAGGAGCCCCGAATTTCATCTTGTTATGCAACCCAAGAAGATGCAAATTGCCTGCAGTTGTCGGCTAGGTCGATGGCTGCAACTTAGACAGAATTTCGCAATTTTTCCTCATATGCTTTTCCGGATGCTCCGCCAATAACGCTATTGCGAGAGTGGAGAATGTTGCTATAAATAACTCCAACACAAAAGCTTATTCTAATTTTTTTTTTTTTTTTGTCTGTACCATTCTTTCTCATTCTCTCTTTTTTTCTACAATGTTTTTTTTTTTTTTTTTTTTTTTTTTGCAGCTAAAAAATGCTTCGAACGCGCTTTATAGAATTGTTAATTTGGTTCAGAAGTCTAAAAAAAAGAAGTGAATGAGAGAATCAGAGAGGAGAATGTTAAATACATGGAAGAAAAGATAACACTACGGAATGAGAAGAGCTTGATTAATTAACCCTAATAAGGAATGTAAAGAAAAAAATCATAGAATGAAAATTGAACAGCAGACGAGAATAAGGATAAATGAATACGAAGGATGGAGAAAAATGTTAAATAAAAACAAGGAGGGAAAATAAAAAGCGGTATCAGCTCGAGAGAAAAACAAAAGATAAACAAATAGAAGATAAAAATATTTCCAGCAACCAAAAAAATGAAAAAAAAAGAGGGAAACAGGGAAATTCCTCTTCTCATCATTTTATCAAGACGGCACAGTGTAAACAACCGGTTGTTTGTTTGTTTGTTTGTACGTGCGTGAAGGCCACATCTGACCCTGGTTTATCATACAGCTGCAGCCATGACGGCCACAAATGCAAAAACAGAGAGGGAAAAAATTACGCTTAATCTTGTTTTCACAAGTGTCGGTTTTACTTAATGGACGTCGGAACTAATTTCTATTAAGCGTTTGCGTGAATGTGTGTGTACTTGTGTGTGTGTGCGTGTGTGTGTGTGTGTTGTGAGTGTGTGTGTGTGTTGTGAGTGTGTGTTGTGAGTGTGTTTGTGTGTGTGTGTGTGCTTGTGTATGTATGTGCTTGCGTGTGCGTGCTTGTGTGCGTATGTGTGTGTGTATTTTTTAAGGAATTCAAGTGTATGTTTTTGTATGAGCTCGTGAATGGTTCTGATTATATATCCAAATAACGTCCTTTCTGTACGATTATAAACATGCATCCATTAACGCGCGCCTGTGTACGTGCCTAAGCATATAAAGCCACGAAGCATGTATACATTGTTTACAAGAAATTGTCCTTCACTGAAGTTCAATAACTTCCCAACGTGTTTAGAGTAAAGTTCGGTATCTGAGGGGGTAGAGGTCGAGGGGACGGGGGGGGGGGGGGGCGTGGTGCGGTTGTCTGTAAACACGACTATTCCAAAGTTACCAAACTTCTATTACGTCTAGTCATCAAGGCAGAAAAAAACAGCCCATTTTTTCGAGGCGGAAGAGGGTGACAGATGGGGAAGAGGGAAAGGACAAAGCGAGAGAAGAGCTGGGGGGGGGGAGGGAAATGAGAGAGGGAGAGAGAGAGAGAGAGAGAGAGAGAGAGAGAGAGAGAGAGAGAGAGAGAGAGAGAGAGAGAGAGAGAGAGAGAGAGAGAGAGAGAGAGAGAGAGCGAGAGAGAGAGGGAGAGAGAGAGAGAGAGAGAGAGAGAGAGAGGGAGAGAGAGAGAGAGAGAGAGAGAGAGAGAGAGAGAGAGAGAGAGAGAGAGAGAGAGAGAGAGAGAGAGAGAGAGAGAGAGAGAGAGAGAGAGAGAGAGAGAGAGAGAGAGAGAGAGAGAGAGAGAGAGAGAGAGAGAGAGAGAGAGAGAGAGAGAGAGAGAGAGAGAGAGAGAGAGAGAGAGAGAGAGAGAGAGAGAGAGAGAGAGAGAGAGAGAGAGAGAGAGAGAGAGAGAGAGAGAGAGAGAGAGAGAGAGAGAGAGAGAGAGAGAGAGAGAGAGAGAGAGAGAGAGAGAGAGAGAGAGAGAGAGAGAGAGAGAGAGAGAGAGAGAGAGAGAGAGAGAGAGAGAGAGAGAGAGAGAGAGAGAGAAAGAGAGATAGAGAGAGAGAGAGAAAGAGAGAGCGAACGAGCGAGAGAGAGAGAGAGAAACAGAGATAGAGAGCGAAAGAAAGAGAGAGGG
>BOPN01009123.1:7500-17500 GCA_017312705.2 Penaeus japonicus | reverse complement strand
ACGATTTTATGTTAAATGAATCTTAAAGCATGTTGCATTTTTATAGAAGGTGGCAAATGTTCTTAGCCACGCATGTGCTTTACATTGAAAACTTTACAACATGTAAACTTCACAAAGATATGACGTATGAATTTGCTCCATAACACTGAACATACAGAAAGTTGTCCCTGGTAATAGGCCGTACAACGAGGCGATTCTTCCAGTGCGTCGGTTGCTTGTTTTACTCTTCCTGTAGTCTTTAAACGCTGAATATAATACATTTCTGTCAAACCAACTACTTCCCTTTTAGGCTGACGGCTGTAGATGCTGGGGATGACAGCATGGTATCTTATATCTTGGAACAAACTTACTCTTTTCTGTACCCTCTTGAGAAGCTTCTCCTACCAATGCAAGGCAAGAGTACTCCAGTGACGAGGGAGCGTGTGCCTTTTAGATCAGTTCCTTTCCATCACCGTCGAATAGCCAGCTAAGTCTTCTCAATAATGCGAGCTCTCCCTGTCAAGTTTTCAAAAAGACAACTCCCAATACTTTTGTTTCGTGTTGCGGTGTTCTTAGTTCTATATAAAAGTTCTCTCGACCATGAACTGCTTTTTATTCGAAGCAAAAATTTGTGGGGATATTTTGACCAAGTCATGTTGTCAAAATCAGTCAAATGTCCCTCCTATATCAAGAGCAAGAACACGTGCGTTTGCCACCAACTACGGTTGCGTTATAGTTATACAGTTCTTTCGAAAATCAGATGTAGGGTAGACAATCTGTGATTCACATTTTTTGAAGGCCTACAAGGCGTGAAGCTATTCATTTACCTACTGTCATGCTGATAACTGCGAGTTACTGGCATTCTTATTTAGCTAGTAGGGTTATCCTACAAGTAACTTTTATATATATTTGCTTGTACTTTGATCCCCTTGCCAACGAGCAGCAAACCTAATCCATCAATTAGATTACTGTTTGACGTTTCTTCATATGGTATTATAGATTCTGGATGGCGAATGATAGCAGGAAAGCACAAGAGAGCTAAACCATAAAGTGGGCTGTTTCGGAACGCAGTGGAGTATAGGAGGCGTCCAACAAGCAAGAGAGAGAAAGAGAAACAGATAGACAGACAGACAGAAAGACAGACAGACAGACAGACAGACAGACAGACAGACAGACAGACAGACAGACAGACAGACAGAGACAGTGGATGGCAAGCGAATGAGGAGCAGGTCATTCCTTCTACAATGACAAGTGCAAACCACGGCACTATAATGTTACATTGCCAAAATCCCCCAGCTGTAAAGAAAACCAATTACAAGTTATCGTGATAGTTCAACGAAATGTTTTGGGCTAAAAATAAAATCGCCGAAGGAATGTGTCATGGATGTAAACAAGAGAATGTTCATGCAAGCAAGAATGTGTGTGCAAAATAAGAAAGCATATACATATATGAATATATATATGCATATATATATATATATATTCATATATGTATATGCTTTCTTATTTTGCACACACATTCTTGCTTGCATGAACATTCTCTTGTTTACACATATATGACAAATTGAATACATACCATATTGCATACAAACTAGAATTATGTCCACATATATTTTTTTGCATTCCCATAAAATTTATTTCCTATACTCTAAATATTCTTCTATATAATCTTTCTTCTTTATGAATAATCATACTTTATCCTGAACATATTTTTTTTTTTTTTTTTTTTTTTGTTTTGTTTTAACAGAAATACATTTAGTAAATAAACACGAGTCTACTTCATTTTCCTTGCAATGTGTCTGCATATACTGGGAAATCCATTGCCTGAAACTCTACGCATTTCCCCTTCCTAATTCAACTTACTGTGTAAATAGGTTATAAGACGCGAGCTATATAAAACATTTTCTGTGAATCCTCAGTACATTTCTATGAAATATTTGCATCCTTAATTTTTAAAAGTTATATTTCCATGTGCTTACGTCATTAAGTCCTTTTCAAAAGATATACATTTTTTTCTAATACGATGGATGAAAAGAATATTATGCTGTTTGTTTCATCTATCTTTCTTTATTTCATTTTAGACTTTTCACTTACTGGAGTAAAACACAAATTCCAATTCAAATTTTAATTGCACTTCATTCTTCAGTCCAATGACACTAGATACAACATTCAAGGTAATGAAAGAAGAAGAAGGAAAAGGAAAAAGCATAGTAATAGTAATGATTATAAAACTGATAAAGGTAACAACAATTGTGATAATAATAGGGCAAGTAAAATGATATTAAAATTTATAATAATTATTTTGATAAGGATTATAATGATAAGAAATAATGATAATGATAATAAGGATAATGATATCAATAATCATGATGATGATTATAATGATAATAATATAAATAATGATTTTAGAATTATAATGAATATTATCAGTCATAATGACAGTAATGTTTATGAAGATAACAATAATAATGATAATGTTAATAAAAAATGTTTTATAATAATGATAATGATAATGAAAAACAATAATTAATGATTATACGATAATAATAATGATGGTAATGATTATAACAGCGATAATAATATCAATAATGCTAATATATATATATCTGTGTATGTATGTATATATATATATATATATATATATATATATATATATATATATATATATATATATATACTTAAATAAATTATAATGCATGGGCACATTATAATTCACGTGCATGTGTGTGCACGCGTGGACGCTGATGTGTATGGGTGCTGTATGCATGCATACGGGCGTAGACAAAGCTTGGAGTATGTGCATAATTGCTTATTTGTATATATAGGCGTCTACGCTGTGCATACAGCATATCTACGATATATGAATTGAATATACAGGTACGGGAGCGTGCATAAACATGCAAACATGCATTGTTGCGTAGGCCCAGCACGTATATATAAACAAATGCCCATTCTCACATGAGACCTGAAGGTCAGTGAGATAGATCGGTGGTTACAGTACGACCTTGTTAACATGCGAGACTAACTCAAACGTGTTATTAGAGATTAATGGTACCTCCGGACTAGTACCACTCCCACCGTGCACAAGGCCGCCAGGTGTACCAGGCCACACCTCTTAAATATGATTTCCCAGTCAAGACAATGGCCCTCATTCCCCGGAAGCGAAGGAGCCCCTGGTCACGGCGCCGATCAGACTGCCCTGATAGAGGCGCTACAGAATCTCCGGTTAGACCCAGGTCACTGGAGATGATGAACTTATGCACATACAATGTAAGGACTCTGAGAGCAGAGTCTGATCTTCTGACACTGCTTGAGGAACTTCCATTTATTAAATGGGATATTGTAGGACTTTCTGAAGTTAGGAGACTAGGCAAGGAGCAGAAATTACTAAATGATGGGCACTTATTATACTGGCGAGGTAAACCCTTGGATAGCAAACAAGAATCAGGAGTAGGTTTCTTAGTTCACAAGCTACTTGATAAGAATGTTAAGGAATTCTATAGTGTGAGCGAAAGAGTGGTTTCTGTAATACTGAAACTAAACAACAGATATAGCCTTAAATGTTTGATCCAAGTATAGCTGCTCCTACCAGCAGTCATAGTGATGAGGAGATAGAGAGCTTCTATGAAGATGTGCAAGCAGCTACCGATAGAGCAAAAACCCATTTTACCGTGATTATGGGGGATTTTAATGCCAAGATAGGAATAAGGGAAGATGGAGAAATATCGGTTGGGAAACATGGAATAGGCACCAAAAATGAGAGAGGGCAAAGGCTGATAGAATTCGCCGAAGCTCGATCCCTTAAAATTATGAATACATTCTTCGAAAAGAGACCCGGGAGGAAATGGACATGGAAATCACCATCCGGCATTAAAAACGAAATTGACTTCATAATCACCGAATAAAGTATTATCATACAAGATGTAACCTTTATCAATAGCAATGTCGGTAGCGACCATAGACTCATCAGAGAGAGTTACAGCATAGAAGGGAACGAAACAAGCTCATACAGAAGCCTCTCGTTAATCTAACCAACATTAAGAATAAGGCGACGGAATTCAGTATCAACATCCGAAACAAATACTCAGCTCTCGAAGAAGATCTTGACATAGACCAAATGAACGACCAATTCAGTGAGATATTAACGGAAGCTGCACTTGAAATAGGTAACGACGAAAAGAAAGGTTCAGTAAGCTTTCGGTAGAGACAAAAGAGCTTATGGAACAGCGTAGGGAAATGAAAATAACATCAATCAGAGACAAGATAGAATCAACAGAGCTGACTAAGACGATAAACAAGAAGAAAGAGTGATGTACGCATTCTAAATATACGAAAATAGTAAACGAAGCTCTGCTTGCCGGCACCAGCCTTAAGGCAACAAAGAGGAGGCTCGGAATAGGGAAAAAAACAAATGTATGCAGTAAAGAAACCCAACGGAGAGGCGACATACAATAAAAATGAAATTATCAAAGTAATAGAAGACTTATCAAACTTGAGTACCACTCAAACGACCAACCACATACGGAGACAAACACAACAATTGGAGATGTTCCAAACATCACGGTAGATGAAGTAAATAGGGCACTAAAAAGCATGAAAAGAGGAAAAACATCAGAAGACGGCATTAGTGTAGATCTTATTCAAGACGCAGAAGAGATTGCGGTAGTAAAGCTTGCCAGTCTTTATAACAGATGTTCAGATGGTAAATTCCGAAGGCCTGGAAAACGCAATAATAATTTTAATACACAAAAAGGGAGACACAAAAGACTTAAAGAATTACCGACCTATAAGCCTCCTCTCAGTAATCTATAAATTGTTCACAAAAATCATCACAGCCCGTACCACCGATGCGTTAGATTCAAAACAACCCAGGCAACAGGCAGGGTTCTGCAGTGGATTCTCAACTACAGACCATATCCACACACTAGCTCAAATAAGGGAGAAAACAAACGAATATAGGAAGCCCCTGTGTATGGCATTCGTAGATTATGAAAAAGGCATTCGGACTTCCCGGTACAGATACCTCGCAGTACTGATGCAATTGCAAACAAGGAGTAGAGGAAATATACTACAGATTATTAGAGGATATATAGAGATGGTACAGCGACCGTCAAAATCCACGCAGAAACCAATAAAATACCAATAAAAAAGGGTGTTAGGCAGGGCGACACTATCTCACCGAAGCTGTTTACAGCCTGCTTGGAGGAAGCATTCAAGAAGTTAGATTGGAAAGAGAGAGGGATTAAAATTGGGAATGAGCACTTAAGCAATCTAAGATTTGCAGATGACATTGCTCTTTTCAAGAGTCAGCAGATGAACTACAACAATTAATAAGCGATTTAAACAAGGAAAATCACATTTGGCCTTAAAATGAACATGAAAAAGAGCAAAGTCATGTTCAACAGTCGAACCCCAGTTAAGCAAATACAAATACAGGGCGAGGTATCAGAAGCAGTGAACGAGTATGTATACCTAGTAAATCCGTCTAGTTTGAGTACATCCTGCGAAGCCGAGATGAAACGGCGAATCAGGCTAGGTTTGAGTGCCTTCGGTAAACATAGTAATATATTACAAAGTAGTCTTGCCAAATGCGTCTAAAGAGAAAGATTTTTGACCAATGCGTCCTGTCATGACATATGGACTAGAGACATGGACTACGCATTCAAGGCACTCGAGAGGAAATTAGTAAGCGCCCAAAGAGGAATGGAAAGAAAGGCTTATGCTAGGAGTTAGCTTAAGAGACAAGAAAAGGGCCACATGGATCAGGCAGCAAACAAAAGTAGAGGATATACTCAAGACCATCAAGAAGAAAAAGTGGCAGTGGGCTGGACACATATATCGGAGACAGGACAACAGGTGGACAAAGAAAACAACAGAATGGGTAATACACGACACAAAGAGACCCAGGGCAAGACCAATGACTAGATGGCGGGATGAAATAGCAAAATTCGCAGGAGTAAACTGGAATCAGAGGACACAAGACCGGAATGACTGGAAAAGATTGAGAGAGGCCTATGTCCTGCAGTGGATTGATACAGGCTGATGATGATGATGATATATATATGTATGTATGTATGTATGTATACATATATATATATATATATACACACACACACACATATATATATATATATATATATATATATATATATATATATACATATATATATACATACACACACACACACACACACACACACACATATATATATATATATATATATATATACACACACACACACACACATATATATATATATATATATATATATATATATATATATATATATATATATATATATCAAGGTCTTAATTGTATATGGACAGATGCATACTATAAATGAAAGGAATTATAACATTATAAAACTTATAGATTATCATAAGCACTTAAATCTCAATGTTATGTGACTGCCTCTTAATAATCTCCTGCAGGTCGTGAGCTGCATCATCTTAGGACATTCGGACGAGCTGACCGAGTACCCAGAATGGGTCATTACCGCTTTAGCCAATCCCAGCCGAGTCTTGCAGCACTCTAGCCAATGAGAAGAGGTCATCCCTATCCTCAGAATAGGTCTTTTTAAATTCTAGTCAGAATTAGCTCAGCCTTCGTGTCGAGAGGACCTCCTCCCCCTTCGACTCCTCCTCGAGGATTCCAGGTAGATATGGTCTAGTGCCTTAGTGACTAATCCCATATACTGTGCATTGTCTGTCCCCCTTGCATGCCCCTTTGATGTAAACAATTTTATATATATCTTGAGTTATAATATATTGTTATTGTTTTAGCTACCGTGTTTCACATCAAACCCTTTATTTATTATGTGTGGGTAATTAAGCAATATGTACCCATCACATATTCTGATGGGAGCGCAAGATAAGAACCTCACGTCGTTAATTAATTATAAATAACGTCTTTGATTATAAAATTTCGTAGACCGCTCACTACAAATCTTTTGTTTCTGTTTTTACTTCTAATATGATTCGTAACAAAAATGATAGGACCTAATTCTATATTTTTACACAATTTAGACATACTAGTGGCTTTTTGTACTTTTTTTTCACTACGTGACATAATTAGTGATATCTAGGGGAAAAAATACTCCATTTAGGTTAAAAGTGTAGAATATTAGCCTATTTTTTTTTTTTTTCGTCGTGAACCGCTCGCACGTACTTAAATAATCCTTATTTTCCCACCACATACGGTAATGGTCAGGACAATTTATCGCCACGTTTATTATTGTCTAAGTGTATATTTGTGATTGTGAACAACGTCAGCACTAAGAGGAACACGACAATCTCGCAGTGAAATTACCACTTCCCTCCTTCCAGCAACTGAAGGTAAGTCAACTAAGGTTCTGGATACATGTATCTCTTGTGTTTCCCTCCCCCCCTCCCACATAGCATTTTTTTCTACCTGTTTATAGTAAAATCCACCCCCGTAATTTCCCCAGCCCTCCTTCCCTCGCGTTTTCATCTACTCTCACTTTGTGAATTAGTGATATGTTTTCTGCGTATCGTCTTGTTAATTTCACTAAATAACATTTCGATAATATTCGGTAACGTAATAATTTCACATCATTATTTTATGTGTCCTCCGATCTGTACGTTATTCGTTCTCTTTATTATTCTACGAGTATTCAACAAATATTTTATTTTTCTCTTACGTTGCTATTGTTCGTGCTTTAACGTTAATCCCATAAAAATTCACATAGTTGTGTGACATGAACCTTTCATACGAAACCGATAAAGTAACTATGTCCGTTTACTTGTTTTATCACATCATTCTATGCTTCGTTTTCTGCGTTATCTTATGTATACTTCATTACTATTACATATTTCTACTTACAAGTATGATTTATTTTTGCGTACGTTAGTTAGGTATATAACTGTAAAAAGATATCATATTTTATAGCAACAACTTTCTTATGTGGAATTTCTAATATATGTGTGATTTTTTTAAAGTTTTCGTTCCTATGCGAAATTTAACATTTCGAATTCCTTCGAATAAAAAATATTCCCTAATTGCATGTCTCAAATTCGCATTTAGTTTCGTGTGATTATTTTTCTTGTGAATTCACATATTTTCCTTTTCTTGAATATGTTTTATACTGTGTGTTCGGATAAATGTAATTCACCTTGCGTTTGCATTCATTATATTTGCTATTATATTATGGGAAATATAATATATATTTCTTTTAGTTTGTCTCAGTATCTATTTAATTAAATGTATTTTACATTTGACCAGGTCGTGATCTGCCCTCACTTGACCCGTGACCCATACGTATGGTCAATCTGAATGGGACCCTTTTGAAAATGTGTTAAAATTTCTCGTGACCTTTCCATCCCTTGTGGTTACTTCTTGACCGTGTTATCTTGGGAAATTGTATTACTACATGTGACCTTATCGTATATCATTCGTATCCTACACTATCCGCGTTAATTCGAAAGAAAATCGTTTACGACAATTAAGATTTATATGAATCTTAACTATGATTTTCTCTACATTTTTATTTATCTTAATGTCTGCAAATACGTTTATTCGGTGATATCTTAGCTTCCTATATTTCTTAGTGCATGACTAGAGAAATATCACCGTATTTCTATAACTTGACATCGTTTGTCACTTCAGATTCGATCAACGGTCACTAACTGACCTAACTCTACGGTCACTTTGTAATCCGATAATTGGATTAACATTTTATACTGTCTGTGTGAAATTCTATATTCCTCAATATTAGACAATCCTTATGGCAATTGTTTCATATCTTAACATAGTTTCATATTTCATCACTTCATATTATGATTTATCATCTCATTTACCTAGATGTTGACAGATGCATGTTCGTTTCCTATCTTTATTCTTCATAGTCTAGTCATATTTGACTATCTTTGCCTTTTTATTGCATTTTTTGTTATCGATACTTCCAAATTTCATAATTTAATTGCAAGTAACTGTAATCATTATATGATATGATTGGCATTATTTTTAATTTTAAGCAATTCTGTATTTCGACAACATTAAGCAAATATGTTATCATTATGGGCCATCTCGAGTTTCCGAGCTTTCAAAATATTTCATGGGTCTATCGGAACGCCAATATATTATCATTATATTGCTGAACGCAACGTTCATTAGGACAGTCAGGAAAAGTTTAATTATCCTTTCATATTTTATAGCTTTTTAGCTTATTTTTGCCTTTCTTTCACCACTGTACCTCAATTATCGGGCCTTCATTGCATGACGCCCATTGCATGTGCATCTCACACCCTAATTCCGCGTAACAATGGTACCACAATTGAATAAACCGCGAATTACGGGTTAATTTTTTTGCACTCCGGTGCGCCGCGCCTTGGAGATACTGACAACCTGACGTCCCAATTATTTTTCTCAAACAGAGATAGCGCGCTTACCACTTATCCGACGTTCCAGGCTTGCTAACTCCGCATTGTTTATTAGCTATGCACATGTGTATAGTATTCCTTTCAGTTGCCCTGATCTTGGCTATTACACTGCACCTTATTTCAAAAGGACGAGTTTGGCCACGCAATTGAAATATCTTATCCTAGTCTAATAATTCATCATATTTATCTTTGATCTCGAGCTAAGACAGCATTTCCCCACAGGACGAGTTCGATTTGGCGCATAATCTTACCGACCACAAGCATGGTCTATCAAAATATCAAAGGTAAATCACCTATTCTGCAACGGAAAGACCGCTAGGTCAATGTTATATATATATATTTTTTTTTTCTTTCAGCTCTCATTAACATTATTTTTTTCCAGTCTCATCCGATCTGACTCATGTCGTGCCTTGTAATCAATTGAAGGACTGGATTCGGT
Source organism: Penaeus japonicus (assembly GCA_017312705.2). Taxonomy (NCBI): domain Eukaryota; kingdom Metazoa; phylum Arthropoda; class Malacostraca; order Decapoda; family Penaeidae; genus Penaeus; species Penaeus japonicus. The sequence continues at coordinate 7,683 of BOPN01009123.1, read as the reverse complement.
TGATATATGGATATTTTTTTTCTTCTTTCATAAGCACATTCATTATATTTTTTTACCCACTTTGTCACAAATCTTGACTTCAAGTCATGCCTATTTAAAGGATTATATATGGTTGGTAATTTGGCTATTATTTCTTTACATATATCATACATATTCATACAACTTTTTCTTTCTAATTTACAA
>BOPN01009122.1:35000-36284 GCA_017312705.2 Penaeus japonicus | reverse complement strand
ATCTATCTATCTATATATATATATATATATATATATATATATATATGACATTAACACACACATTTATATCATCATCATTATCATCGGCAATCATTCCACTGCAGACGTAGGCCTTTCTCAATCTTTTCCAGTCATTCCGGTCTTATGTCCTCTGATTCCAGTTTACTCCTGAAATAGCGAAATTCGCTCTTTCATCCCGCCATCTTGTCATTGGTCTTGCCCCTGATCTCTTTGTGTCGTGTATTTCCTATTCGTTTCTTTTTTCTTTTCTTTTTTTTTTTTGTCCACCTGTCTCCGATATATATGTCCTGCCCACTGCCACTTTTCCATTCCTTTTTGAGCATTTACTAATTTCCTCTCAAGTACTTTGGTCGTATTCCATGCTTCTGACCTATATGTTATGACGGAAGGACACATTGGTCAAAAGTCTTTCTCTTTAGAGATAGTGGCAGACGACCTCGTAATATATCACTCTGTATACCGAAGGCACTCCAACTTAGCCTGATTCGCCGTTTTATCTCGGCTTCGCGGGATGTACTCGACTGGATGAGTTGCCCTAGGTATACATACTCGTTCACCGCATCTTGTACCTCGCCCTGTATTTGTATTTGCTTAACTGGGGTTCGACTGTTGAACATGACTTTAGTCTTTTTCATGTTCATTTTAAGGCCAATCTTCAGACTTTCCCTATTCAAATCGCTTAGTAATTGTTGTAATTCATTTGTTGACTTCCCCGAAAAGAAAAATGTCATCTGCAAATCTTAGATTGCGTAAGTGCTTATTCCCTATTTTATTCCATTTCTCCTTTCAATCTAACTTCTTGAATACTTCTTCCAAGCAAGCTGTAAACAGCTTCGGTGAGATGGTGTCGCCCTGCCTAACATCCTTTTTTATTGGCATTTTATTGGTTTCGCTATACCATCTCTATATATATCCTCAAATAATCTGCAATATATTTCCTCTACTCCTTGTGCAAAATGCATGATTGTATGTTCATGTGCGTTTCCGTGTTCGAACTTATGTATGTGTCTATATATAGATGCATATAAATATACACAAATTATACACACATTCCAAGCGATGCGCACGGATACCTACGCCTGTATGCAGATACGCTTGTGTAACTCGTGGCTTGTGCTTCCGACAGCATGTGTGTACAAAGCACTCATATATAAACAGTGTCTGCGCATGCATACACACACATGTGAACTATAGTGTGCCCATGCATTATAATTTGCTTAGTTGGCACCTGTTCCGTATGAGCGTCCCAGTGTGACCGTGGCC
>BOPN01009122.1:25000-27500 GCA_017312705.2 Penaeus japonicus | reverse complement strand
ACACTAACACAAGTATCCTGGTCTATGGTATCAGGGTCACAGGCAGCTAGGCGAGGAAAATGTGCAAATTGACTATCAGCCAACTGAGCTTCCCACAAACGCAGCTTAACCTCGAAGGCGGTGATGTGCCCGTACATATCTGTGACAAGAACTTCTTTACCTTGCAGCTTCAGGTTGAGGGCGTTCAGGTGAGTAGTGATATCTGTTAGAAGGGCCAGGCGAGAGAGCCATCGTGAGTCAGAAAACTTATCAGCGTGGGGAAGCTTTTTCTGTTGTAGGAAGTTGGCAATTTCCTGCTTCAAGTCACACACACGGGATAGCATGGCCCCACGACTCAGCCAGCGGACCTCACAAAAGAAGAGAAGGTCGATGTAGTGCTCATTAACTTCTTCCAACAGTAACCGGAATTGGCGGTGGTTAAGACCGTGGGAGAGGATGGAATTGACAACCTTCACCACAACGGACATAACGTCAACGAGGTTAGCAGACTTGGCGCACAGGGCCTGTTGATGAATGATACAGTGCAACTTGTGAATGGGCTGAGTGTGTCCGGCGGCCTCACAGTGAAGCGGCCCCTTTCTTCTCCCCAATCATCGCAGGTGCACCATCAGTCGTCACAGACACAAGATGGGAGAGGTCCAAAGAATGCCTCTCCACACACTGAAGTACTGCACTGAAGATGTCTTGCCCGGTGGTGGTGCTGCGAAGTGGTACAAGTTGAAGGAATTCCTCATAAACCAGTAACTCAGAGGTTACCCCGCGGATAAAAATAGCCAGCTGAGCTGTGTCCTTTGTGTCAGTGCTCTCGTCAAGAGCGAGGGAGAAGGTGACGAGGGTCGAGCTGCGAGATTTCAGAGAGTCTTGCACGTTATTGGACATCTCCTCGATGCGACGCCGAACAGTGCGTGATGAAAGACTCACACTCTCGAAGGCAGAACGTTTCTCTGGACAGACACAATCCACCACAGCAATGAGACACTCTTTGATGAAATCACCATCTGAGAATGGCTTCATTTTGCAAGCAAGGAGACGGGAGACTTCATAACTGGCACGTGTCACCTTGTCAGCCTCTGTAGTTTGCTTGCAGAAGAGGGAAGTTGCTTTTTCCAGGTTCTTTGTAAGTTTAAGGATGGTGTCCTTCCTCTGGGTGACAGACATGGACGCAAAATGGGATGTCCCGTGTTCAGTTTCCCAGTGGCGGCGAATGTTGAACAATTTTATCACAGCCACAGTTTTCAAACATATAAGGCACTGTACCTGTCCAAATCTCTCAATGAAAAAATATTCCTCTGTCCAATCAGGCTTGAAGACTCGATGTTCTCCGTCAATTTTTATCTTTTTGTCAGACATGATGAATACGAGCTGGACAGCTGGTGTACTAAGGCGCGTGACTGAGTGTCATGACACCTCCTTGCCCCCGCGGCACTCTATCAGTCACTATTTCGAAGTTCAAAGTAGGTGAGAACCGTTGGCCGAGCTGAGCGCCTGTATGCTTTCCTCTGCTCTATAGAATTGCCAGATGTCATCAATAAAAATATATCCTATTATTATTAACAAAAAATGACGGTATTTTCATAAATCGGTGTTCTTGTGAATGGATATAAAACTAATAAAGAAATAGCAAATAGCAAGAACACGAGGAAATCACTTCCATCTGTTCAGCGCTGCGTAAAAATGTTAAAAAAAAGGGAGGGAAGGAACAGGGTAACACCACCATACAAACAAGCATGGCGCATAGCCGGGCGTTTGCCCCTGTGTTAGCCAGAGAACTATGAACCTTATGCGAAGGTAGAGTGAGGCTCAAACTCGCATAACCTGCAGGGATAGGGCGCCACCACTACTACTACTCCTACTATCACCACCACCACACCACCACCACCAACACCTTCACCGCCGTCACCACCACCACCTCCACCATCACCATTACTATCACCACCACCACACCACCACCAACACCAACACTGCCGTCACCACCACCACCTCCATACATAAGGCTAAGAACCCTGCTTTGCTGACTGATGGGACTGACAGAGGTGTGAGGATATCTTTGCTACCGTGCAGAGAGTGTAGGTGGCGGGCCAGATGATAGAAGCAGCTCGACTCTCGCGGGCCAAAATACAATGTAAAGCATATTTTGCATCGCGGGCCAGCATATTTTGCATCGCGGCCCGGATTTGGCCCGCGGGCCGGAGGTTGCCCGCCCCTGCTCTTGAGGAATTAGGCGTTGAAGGTGTGGGAGCTGTCAGGAGAGTGAGGCATGAGGGCCTAGTGAGCATGTCTGATGAGTCAGGTGCGGAAGCTATGTCAGATGCACATGAGATGCACGAGATGAAAGTTGATATTTGAGGGACTAAGAGAGACTAGTACGAGTATGATCGAGTTACACGTTAATATGATTGGAACATATATGGTATGATCGGGTTGAAAGGGATCCGATAATCTTACCCGCCCACTGGAGGCTGACCATAGCCCGCATCACTATTGGAAGTAAAGTTTAAAA
>BOPN01009122.1:17500-20000 GCA_017312705.2 Penaeus japonicus | reverse complement strand
TTATAGATTACTGAAAGGAGGCTTATAGGTCGGTAATTCTTTAAGTCTTTTGTGTCTCCCTTTTTGTGTATTAAAATTATTATTGCGTTTTTCCAGGCCTTCGGAATTTTACCGACGCATAGACATCTGTTATAAAGACTGGCCAGCTTTACTGCCGCAATCTCTCCTGCATCTTGAATAAGATCTACACTAATGCCGTCTTCTCCTGTTGGTTTTCCTCTTTTCATGCTTTTTAGTGCCCTATTTACTTCCTCTACCGTGATGTTTGGAACATCTCCAATTGTTGTGTTTGTCTCCGTATGTGGTTGGTCGTTTGAGTGGTATAGGTTGCGATAGAAGTCTTCTATTACTTTGATAATTTTATTTTTATTGTATGACGCCTCTCCGTTGGGTTTCTTTACTGCATACATTTGTTTTTTCCCTATTCCGAGCCTCCCCTCTTTGTTGCCTTAAGGCTGGTGCCGGCAAGCAGAGCTTCGTTTATTTTTTGTATGTTAAATTTGCGTACATCCTCTTTCTTCTTCTTGTTTATCGTCTTAGTCAGCTCTGTTGATTCTATCTTGTCTCTGATTGATGTTATTTTCATGTCCCTATGCTGTTTCATAAGCTCTTTTGTCTCTACCGAAAGCTTACTGAACTTTTCTTTTTCGTATTTATCCCCTATTTCAAGTGCAGCTTCCGTTAATATCTCACTGAATTGGTTGTTCATTTTGTCTAAGTCAAGATCTTTTTCGAGAGCTGAGTATTTGTTTCGGATGTTGATACTGAATTCCGTCGCCCTATTCTTAATGTTGGTTAGATTAACGAGAGGCTTCTTTATGAGCTTGTTTCGTTCCCTTCTTAGCTGTAACTTAACTCTACTCCTGACCAGTCTATGGTCGCTACCGACATTTACTTTATTGATAACGGTTACGTCTTGTACGATGTCACGCCTATTGGTGATTATGAAGTTAATTTCGTTTTTAATGCCGGATGGTGATTTCCATGTCCATTTCCTCCCAGGTCTCTTTTCGAAGAATGTATTCATAATTTTAAGGGATCGAGCTTCGGCCTATTCCATGTTTCCCAACTGATATTTCTCCATCTTCCCTTATTCCTATGTTGGCATTAAAATCACGGTAAAATGGGTTTTTACTCTATCGGTAGCTGCTTGCACATCTTCATAGAAGCTCTCTATCTCCTCATCACTATGACTGCTGGTAGGAGCGTACACTTGGATAATTTTTAGGCTATATCTGTTGTTTAGTTTCAGTATTACAGAAGCCACTCTTTCGCTCACACTGTAGAATTCCCTAACATTCTTTTCAAGTCGCTTGTGAACTAAGAAACCTACTCCTGATTCTTGTTTGCTATCCAAGGGTTTACCTCGCCAGTATAATAAGTGCCCATCATTTAGTAATTTCTGCTCTTCGCCTAGTCTCCTAACTTCAGAAAGTCCTACAATATCCCATTTAATAAATGAAAGTTCCTCAAGCAGTGTCAAAAGATCAGATTCTGTTCTCAGGGTCCTTACATTGTATGTGCATAAGTTCATCATCTTTAGGCAGCCTGGGTCTAACCGGATTTTCTTAGCACCCTCCGCTAGGGAGCCTATCTGACCGCTGCTGTGACCAGGGGCTCCTTCGCTTCCGGAGAATGAGGGCCATTTTCTTGACTGGGAAATCATATTTAAGAGGTGTGTAGGCTGATACCCCCACCTGGCGGCTTTGTGCACAGTGGGGGGAGTAATTTTAGTTCGGAGATATGTATGTATATAAATATATATATATGTATATATATATATATATATATATATATATATATATGTATATATATATATATATGTATGTATGTATGTATGTGTGTGTATGTATGTATGCACGCGCACACACACACACACACACACACACATGTATATGTATATTTGCATTGTACTTGTACCTAGTCCTTAAAGAATTCCCAGATACAAAAGACATAAGAATAGCATGAATACGGGAAATTTATCAACTCAACAAAGTTTATATTTAATATACTGAATAGTAAACATACAATTTGACAATACAATATCTTAGATGATACAGTATTTGGCACTGACCAGACCATTTTCTCCCTCTATATCCATTACTCACATAAAACACAGCATCTGAGAGAATCCTTTCATCTCCAAGAATAAATCTCACAGACTCAGTCGACATCTTGGAAATGTGGGACGAACTGATCACATTTGTTCATTAGACGGAGCCGCAGTCAAGCAGAAAGCGTAATTCCTCTTCGATTTCCTCACTGTGACAATAACAAAGCCGGTCTTGTGGACGCTCCTGCACCATAATCCGACACTTTGGAAATAAAGGCATCGTGCAACTTTTTGTACGTACGAAATCCCAAGCTGTGGCATAATACTTAACAATCAGAGAACATGGGGTTGCCAATAATCTATAAAAGTAAGCGATATTTTATCAATAAGGTCCTCATATTTGGAAATTAATTTACTGCGTGGTTTTTGACGTTTGCGTGTGTGCAA
>BOPN01009122.1:0-7500 GCA_017312705.2 Penaeus japonicus | reverse complement strand
AAGGCACTCCTATCCCCCTGTCTGTAGTTAGGGAAGGCATCTTCTGCCACACTTGAGCTCTGGGTAGGGGATAGGAATAGGTCCCTCTAAAGGGCAGTTTAACATTAAGGGCTGACCATCTCTACGACCGGCTGATACCAAGCTTCTTCTGGGGAGATTTGTAATCACCCAATCAGGTTGTCAAGCATAGGCAGGGTTTTCAATTGTAACTGTAACTTGTGAGATGTAACAACGACCATGCCGAGAGTTCGCCTTAAGGTCAAGGGGACTCTATCTGAATCTCTCAGGTTAGATCTTAGCAAGCAGAGACACCATCCTGACCAGACTACACCCACGCCAAGACGGATAGCTGAAGTGGAGACAGATAAAGACGAAAGCAAGATTTTCGATGACGACACAAAACGTGAGCTACAGCAGAAGGCATGTCACCCTGTCCTCTCCCCTGACGAGAGCTAGACACACGCTAGTTCTCAAGGGAGTAGACGAGAGTATAATGAACAAGGACCCCACCGAAATCGTCAAAGAGATCGAAAGAACAACCAACAATGTCAAAGTAGAAAACGTTTATATAATGACAAACGTAAACCACATTAAAGTAAGGTTCAATGCGATCAGTAGCGCCAACAAAATAAAAGAAACAGGTCTCAGAATCTTCTCGTTTTCGATCACGTCAAGATAGATCGCATTCGAAAGACTCACGGCGATCAATTAAAGTATGCACTGCTATAAATACACCCATAATAAAAGCAGATGCCCAAATAAAAACATCAAGTACTGCTCAGAGTGTGGAGAAACGGGACATATCTACACAGAGTGTAACAAGAATAAGAAAAAAATTGCCTCAGATGCGGTGGCAATTACCGCACAAGTGCCCCGAAAGACAAAAGGTCATAAAAGAAACGGACGAGAAGAGGAACAACAAGGCTATGGTTAAAGAAATCAGAACATACAGTGCGGTAGCAAACGCGGCATTAAATCAGACCTTAACAACAAAATAAACAATAATAAATTCAATAAAAGAGGCAACACCTGCGCCACCACAACCAATCATACAACTGCTAAATAATGCGTCCCTCGAAATCCTTACCGTACTAATTAACGCCCACCTGACGTGTCTTAAAGAGACTGGAAGTGACTATAATGAAGTAGCAAATAAAGGGCTAAGAAGAGCAGGCCTTCCAGAGGTAAGACTGGAGTCAGATGTTGACTCCGAAGGCATCCTGAGGGTCATTGCTCCTCCACTACCTCAACCCCACACAAACAGGGAAGCTGTTTCATCTAAAGAGAGCTTAATGCCGCACTATAAAGCTCTAGATCAACATGATAGGCTTTTAAGCGAATCCGATGGTATGGAAGAGCAAGAGTTAATGAGTGACAACACACAACAACCACAACAGTTATCGTACTAGCTTACAATAAAGCAAGTCATAACCAGAAGAGGAAAATCAGACACAACAAGCAGCAGCTCTCCCACCGGAGCACACAGCAAAAACGCTTTCTGACGTCAGAGCCAAACACACTGGACCTCCGACTGTTCGCCTACGATGCCAAAAAATATCAACAAAGTGGCCGAAAGTCCATTGGTGAGGAAATAAGAAAGGGGAAAATCAAATACACGTACAGTAATCATTCATACCACACGCCAGGGTAGGACATGAGAATCCTCGAACATCTCCGACAGGGAGACATTGAAATCATACCGAGCATGATCGAGAAGAGGAGGAACATAAACAAAATCAGAAATGGGTTAAAAGAAACAAGAGACAGACCCGAAGAGAGCATCAAAAAGAAATATTATGACATGACTCAGCATATTACAGCCTAGTGTTCTCCACTGGAGAAAAAAAAAAAGAGCGAACGAACTGACAAACACATACAGAATATTAAATAAAGACAATATTAATAAACAGTCACGGCCTTAAAGACACAGATCAAATAAAAATGTACCAATATAACACAAACCAGACCAATAAAACAGGGGAACACAGTGGCGGAGTCGCAATAGCAATAAAAAGAAACAACACACAGAGTTTTTGACGACTTCCAAGCAGAGTTTCTGGGAATTGAAATCGATACCAACACTGGCCCAATCACAATATCTACTGCTTATCTCCCACCAAGAATACCATATGTGCCAGAGGCTGACATTATGCGTATATTATGAACCAACAAACCAGTATTCATACTAGGAGTTCTTAACGCTCATCAAAGAATCCTAGGCAACAACGATAACAATCAGGTGGGCAACTGACTTGCAAGCTATGTCAACCATGAGCAACCATGGGCAAGCACTAGTAATTGGATCACTAATAAATACGGCACCCTGAGCACGCACACAACACCAGGTGACGCAATCCCAGTTCAGCTCACACTCTCAACATCCCCAATCATGATACCAACGCCACCACAATCGGACTACAGGAATGCTGACTGGGCTATGTATCAAAATATCCTCAGTAACACCCCACACCACAACTGCAAAACAAACATCACAAAGAAATAGACTCGGCAACAGCGTCCTGGTTCAAAGAAGTAAAACGTGCAAAAGAATGAAGCATCCTTCCAAAACAATACAGAACAATAACGCATTACCAAACAAATGCTCAATTAAACAACAGCAAAAGGGAATACCACACCCTGAAGCTATAGGCTGAAACACACGGGTAGAATGAAAACAGAAAAAGACAGTACAGACTCTTGCAATCAACGAACAGAGAACAGTCCAAACAATTATCGCAACAAAAATGGGAAAGACTTACCGGAGAGCTGTCAACACATGCAAGAGACCCTGGAACAGTTTAGAGGAAGTTGCACAAGTTAATGGGAAATAGCAACACCCAATGCCCATACATATATGACCCACAAAAAACAAAATCTTCGATTCTGCATGCAGAGAAAAAGATCCATAACAAATACTGAACTAAAGCATTTAAAATAACAGATGAAGAAAACCAACAGTTCAGCTCACAAATCGAAGAAAACATTCTAAGAGACCTTGCACGATTTCCTAACAATCTGGTGGCATATCAAAACATAAATATCAACAGACTGTCAGTTGCAATAACAGAAAATGATGTCAAAGCCGTCATAATTAAAATTAAAAACAAATCACCTGGAAAGAGCAGGATAAACGAAATAGATCTCACTCACCTCCCAAAAAACATGATCACTAAACTAACCAACCCATTCAATGCCAGCCTCTCATCTGGATACTTCCCAGATATCTTCAAAAAAAGCAGTAATTTGTCTTATCCCAAAGCCAGGGAAACCAGCAGAGTGGAAAACTTCCGACCAATTTCACTCCTCGAAATCCCTGGGAAATTACTGGAAAAAATAGTAAACCAGCAGCTTCTTGAAGAAGATAGAAACACCCTCAATGAAAACCAATACGGTTTTAGAAAAAGCTGGGGCACAACTGCTGCAATAGCAGTTGTTTACAAACAAATATCAAATATACTAGCTAGCCAACAACAATGCAACATAATACTGAGGGATGTCTCAAACACCTTCGAAAAAGTCTGGCACAACGGACTAAGACACCGTCTAATAGATATACAGCTACTGGACACCATAACTAAAGCTCTCAGTAGCTTCCTAAATGAAAGATCGGCTCAGATCAGGCTCGGAGACTATCTCGGAGAGCCAATAAGCCTCCTGAGTGGAGTTCCCAAGGGGAGTGTACCATCTCCATCGCTGTACATCCTATACACATCATACCTGCCACCAACAACTCACCATCATCACTATGTATCTTATGCCGACGATGTCACTCAAATAGTAACACATCCAAGCAAATCAAAGATAATCATGAAACCAAACCCACAACGCCATCAGAGACATCAATGAGTTTGAGAATTGCTGTAAGATCAAAACAATCATAAAATTTAAATTTATCGCAGCTGCTAAACTATCCCCCTTGTCAATAACAATCAACGACACAGAAATACCATTCACGCAAAAAGGAAATATGCTCGGCCTCAGAATCACCAACAGAGGAATCACAACTCATGTGAAGGAGAGGGTGAAGATGGCCAAAACACAACTGCAAAAATGTAAAGGATTTAGAAGGAATCAAACTCCAACTATGTAAGTCTCTAATAAGGCCCATTATAGAGTACCCTCTAGTCTCAATGAACTCTCTCTTAAAAACACAAATGCTATCTCTCCAAGCAGTCAAAAAATAAAGCCCTTATATGGGCATCAATGGCACAATACCCAAATATACCTTCGGCTGCAATGTTGCATACACACTACATCTCACCCATGAATATAAGAATTCATACTCTTACAAAAAGAGTATGGGAGAAACTAGAAAGTGCTGAAGACAACTATGCAAAAATAACGAACAATAACCTTGGCACGAACAATCACTCCTGGTTTCCACGTAGCATACCATCTACCTTACAGGAACCACGACCGCTTTTCAGCTCCCGGAACAGGTACCAGAACCATGACGAAAACGACAGACCAGACGACCCCGCGTAGACCGAACAAAACCTGAAAAGAAATAAAGTAAACATAAACAAATAAGTCAATAATGACTGATTTCCTTTTCTTTAACTAGCTTCTCCAACTTTCTCCTTCTTTCAACATGGTATCCATGTCTTTCTGATTTCGTTCGTTCGTTCGCTTAGACCATGTCGAGAGGTCATCCTCTCCCTTCGACTCCTCCTCAAGGAAACCAGGTAGATATTGTCTAGTGCCTTAGTGACTTATTTCATATACTATGCATTGTCAGTGTTTCCTTAATGTTTTCAATATAACTACAATAGATAGCGTTAGCTTTGCGATAGGTTTAGCTTCCCATTTACGTATCATATCGTGCCTCTTTTGTTGTAAATAATGTAATATATAGATCTTGAGTTATAATATATTGTTATTGATTTAACAACCGTGTTTCACTTCAACCTTTTATTTATTATGTGGGTTTATAGAGCATCTATATGCCCATCACATAAATTGGTGGCAGCGCAAGAATACCTCACGTCTTTTTCGCAATGATTGGTACAAGTGCTATAAATTATAAATTTCGTAGACCGCTCACCAAAAATCTTTTGTTTCTATGGTTGATTAATAGCAAAAATGATAAGACCTAGTTTCTATTTTTTTCACAATTTAGACATACTAGTGCTCTTAGTGCTATTTTCCCACTACGTGACATAATTAGTGATATCTGGGGAAAAACTTACTCCTTTTAGGTTAAAAGTGTAGAATAGTTACCTATATATTCTTTCGTCGTGAACCCGCACACGCGTACTTAAATAGTCCGTATTTTTCCACCACATATGGTAATGACTGGGATAATTTATTGCCACGTTTATTATTGTCTAAGTGTATATTTGTGATTGTGAACCATGTCACCACTAAAAGGACCCTGAGAATTTCGCAGTGAAGCTACCACTTCTCTTCTTTCAGCAACTGAAGTCAATCCAAGGTTCTAGATACATGTATCGCCTGTATCGCCCTTCCCCATTGCAATAATTTTTCTATCATAAAATTCCCCGTAATTTCCCTCGCCGTCCCTCCCTCGCGTTCTCATCTGCTCTCCCTTTATTACGTATCGTCTTGTTGATTTCACTAAGTAACTTTTCGATAACAGTCGGTAACGTAATCATTTCACAATTCATATTTAACAAATATTCCATTTTATCTTACGTTTGTTACTATTAGCGTTTTCACGTTATTCGCACTCTCGTAAATATTCACATAAAGGTGCGACATGAACCTTTCATATGAAGCCGATAAAAAGACTGTTTCGTTTACTTGTTTTACCGAATCATTCTATGCTTTGATTATCTGTGTTAGCTTGTGCGAACTTTATTACGAGTACATTTTTCTACTTACAATATTAGTTGAGTATATAGCTGTAAAAACATATCTATTTTTATGGAAATAACTTTTAAAAAATTATGTGGAATTTCTAATATCTGTGGTTTTCTTAAGTTTTCGTTCCTATGCGAAATTTAACATATCGATTTTCTTCGAACAATAATATATTGGCTAATTGCATGTCTCAAATTCGTCATTTGATTTCGTGTGATTATTTTTCTCGTGAACCTTTTCCTTTTCTTAAATATGATTTATACTACGTATTCGTATAAATGCAATTCACTTTGCGTTTGCATTTATTATATTCGCTATTTATGATGAGAATTATAACATATATTTCGTTTGTTTCAGTATATATTTAATTAATTGTGTTTTCCATTAGGTCGTGACCTGACCTCAATTGACCCCTGACTCATCTGTATTGTTATTTTGAATGCGACACTTTTGAAAATGTGTTAAATTTCATGCTACCGTGTGAATTTCAAAAAAATCGTTTACGATAATTAGGATTTCATATATCTTAGCTATGCAATTTTATATACATTTTCATTTATCTTATTGTCTTGCATATACGTTTGTACGGTGTTATTTTTTACCTTACTCTATTTTTCAATGCATAACTATATATCTCCGCATTTCTACAACTTGTCATCGTTTGTCATTTGAGAATCGTTCAACGGTCACTAACTGACCTAACTCTACGGTCACTTTGTAATCCGATAATTGGATTAACACTTATACTGTCTGTGTGAAATTCTATATTTCGCAACATTAGACAATTGATATTTTTGATGATTTTGTTTACTTTTATGACGATGTGTACTTATGTTTGTTAATTCATTACAATCTTTATGGCAATTGTTTCACTTCATAACATAGTTTCATGTTTTGTCCCTTCATATTTTGGTTTATCATCTCATTTAGCTAGAAATGTTGACAGATGCATGTTCGTTTCTTAGCTGTATTCTTATTTCATTGTCTAGTCATATTTGGCTATCTTTGCATTTTTCATTGTATTATTGATTACTGTTACTTCCATATTTCATATTTTAATTGCAAGTAACTTTAATCATAATATGATATAATTGTTATTATTTTTAACTTTAAGCAATTGTCGACTTCGATAAAATGAAGCAAATATGTTATCATTATGGGCCTCTCCGAGCTTCCGACCTTTCAAAATATTTTATGGCTCTATCGGAACGCCAATATATTATCATTATAATATTGAACGCAACGTTCATTAGGACAGTAGGTAGTCAGGAAAAGGTTTATCATTTCATATTTTAAAATTTTTCTTCTTAATTTTGCTTTTATCCCACCACTGTACCTCCCTTAATGGATGCCGCCCATTGCATGCCGCCCATTGCATATGCATCTTACGCCCTAATTCCGCGTAAACTATGGTACCAGAATTGAATAAACCGCGAATTACTTGTTATTTTTCGCACTCCGGTGCCCGCGCCTTTGGAGATCTTGACAACCTGACGTCACAACTATTTTTCTCATATAGAAATAGCGCGCTTACCACTTATCAGGCGTTCCAGGCTTGCTGACTCCGATTTTTTTATTAGCTATGCATATATAATGGTATTTCTTTCAGTTTGCCCCAATCTTGGCTATTAAGCCGCACCTTATTTCAGAAGGACGAGTTCGGCCACGCAATTGAAA
>BOPN01009121.1:35000-36298 GCA_017312705.2 Penaeus japonicus | reverse complement strand
AGAGAGAGAGAGAGAGAGAGAGAGAGAGAGAGAGAGAGAGAGAGAGAGAGAGAATGATTACTAAAGAAATAACGATAATATAATAATAATGATAAGAATATTAACAATAAAGATGATTTATGAATAATGATCATGATAACAAATAACAAAAAACAACAAAAAAACAATGATAAATATAAAAATAGTATCGATGATTATGATAACAATAATGATAATGATACTAATAATGATGAAGATAATGATAATGACAATAACAGTGGTGCTGGTGGTGTTAATGATAACAAGAGTGATCATGATAATAATAATAATAATAATAATAATAATAATAATGATAATAATAATAATAATAATATAAAAAATAATAAAAGATATGATGATAAACACAAAAATAATAACCAACCAAAACCACAACAGAAAACAACAACAACAACAACCAAAATACAACACAAGAAAAAAAACAAAAAAACTCAAATAACCCACCCTTGAAAACCCCACCACAACCACAACCACAACCAAAAAATCTATTAACAAGCGCACGCAAGGAAGTTTTTACGCTTTACCTCGTTGTTAGAGTCTATTTTCCGGCGGCCTAACAAGAGGACTTCTAATGCTTTGGAAGCGGGTTGGAAGGTCTTTGATTAGGCCTGGTGCTTTGCCTTTATTCCTTTTTTTTCTTATCATTATTGTTATCGTTGATATGGTAGGTTGGTGATGTTTTTTTTGGCGGGTAATTTTTGGTCTATTTTATACTTTACCATTGCGGGCCTTTTTTTTTTTTTTTTTTTTTTTTTTTTTTTTTTTTTTTTTTTCTTTTTTTTTTTTGCGTCATCATAATTCCTATCATCATCCTCATCCCTATCATCATCATTATCATCATCCCTATCATCATCCTCATTCTCATCCTCATCATAAATATTTCAATAATATCAATATTCTATTACAATAATCATCACTGACATTCTAACCATTAGCTTTCAATTCCTTTCTAAACTATATTTTCGAAAGAAAAAATATCAATTGTGTATTTTTCTTTCTTTAGTGTAAAAATCATCCGGTTAATTATTTAGGCCTACTTTCCAATTACAAAAGTTCAGGTAGCTTTTTCACGTGAATTCGGCGTTTCAGATACAAATCATTCTGCAATCATTACTTGTGTGTTTTATTATCATCTTTTGGTATTGTCAACTTAACGTATAAACTTTGTTGATTATTCCTGTCAATATGATTGAATAGATATGAATATTATTCGTCCCAAAAAGTGAAAAAATTACTATTAAACTGAATGAATGAAAAATGTG